>VOMN01132647.1:0-18859 GCA_014899125.1 Orchestia grillus | reverse complement strand
ATACACACACACGAAGCTACCGTACAATCACGCACCACGAAAAACACTAACCACGGGATCAGACCCGAATCTCTGCGATGCAAATATACAAGTTAAGTGCCAAAAGACCGGTTGTTTCTATTATCCCAGCCGACTTAAACGAACGTACACCTGAACAAACCCAACTTAAAACTTTTTTTCTAGTCCAAATGGGGGACCTTTCCCCTCTCTGTTGAGAGTGAGATATAGGAGCAAATTTCAAATGACATTGTAGAAAATGTTTCAAAACAAATTCGATAGTAATTTAAGTATCTATGTAAATTAGGTCCGAACTAGGAAAGGAGCCAAAATTGTCGGGAAAAGATATAGGGAGATACATATCGAACCCGCATGGCATGAGGGGAAAATATGGGAGTTAATTTTTACCGATTTCGATGAAAACTTTGATGAGCTTTCATGTCAGAGTATTTTGAGGCTTTTATGTGCAATAGGTAAGAAATGAGAAGTTAGTGCAGATGAGGAAGATGTCCTCGTTTTGGGGGTGGAATAAAAAGACTAAATTTAATCTGACATCCTAAAGGGTGTCATGAAACTAAATTAGAAAATACTTTAAAGTTTTTAAGTCCATTAGGTCAGAAATGCGAGTGGCCAAAATTGGTGGGAAAATATGTTGGGAGGGAATCGCTCTCCCATCTTGTGGGGTGAAAAATATAGGGTTAATTTTTGTGCCTCCATATAGAGAATTTGATGACTTTTCACTTGAAAAATTTTCAAGTCCATAGGTCTAATAGGTAAGAAATGAGAGCTTAGTTTGAATGAGAGACCTCTCTTTTTCCACTGAGGGTGGAAAAAGGTGCTAAATCTTACCTGACATTTTAGAGGATGTCATTGGAATGGATTTAAAGGTAATTTGAAGTCTTCAGGACCATTAATCAGAAAGGAGAGCTGGGACAAAATTGGTAAGAACACTTGTAATGGGTGAATTAAACCTCTATTGCATATGGTGACATATATAATGGAAAATTCTTTTGCCATGTCATGTAGGATGATATAAGCCTTTATTTGGTGGGCTCCATGGTGTAGTAGTTAGCGTGATGGCCTCACAGCCGAAAGGACTAGGGCTCGAGCCTTGACTCAGGTGAAGTTTTCACGGAACTGCGGAGTACTTTCCTTGAAAAAAGAAGTTTAAACCACGCATTCCTCACATCCCCCAACACACCAGTAGTTGTAAGGCATTTAAAACCCAACTGTAAAACGTGTAGGAATAAATAAAAGTCTTTTTTTATATAAAAGGTATGTGAGATCTCTAGGTGCAATTAATAAAAAATGAGACCAGGATGAATAATATACTCAGATATTTGTTTTATTTGTAGTTCATAGGCATTTTTTCAATTTAGATTAGACGTAATTTAAATTGAAGCTGCTTGTGATTTTCATGAAAGTATTATCAGATTGCGCGGAAGTGTCATTTCTTTTTCGGACTTTAAGATTCCGTTTTAGTTGCTCGCTGGCCTCAGCCCGGTGAGCGTGTAGTGAGAATGTGGTGGGACCGTTCGTCGCGTCAAGTTAGTCACTTCAATTAGGTACGACAATTCAAATGTAGATCATAACAAATGGTGTTTTATTTAATGGATAGTATTCTCCTTTTTATCTGTTCGTAATTTATTAAGTACTTTGTTCAGTTAGACCTGCAGTTTATTCATTGTAATAAAACAGCAATTAGCACAAGCATGCTCTCAGTCAGAAAGAAGGCCTGCAATTATTAGGGTGTAAAAATTAAAATTTTCGACTCTGCGTTCAGTTTTAATTATTTCAAAGTATAAGACTGATATATAATTTGTGGAAACAACTGTGTTATCATTGGTATGAGTGGTGTCAGGGATCATATTAATAAGCCAGTTCTGAAACCTATTCAATAGTGCATGTAACTAATCTGAAGATTTCTAAAGCATTTTTGTTACATTAAGGAACTGTATAATAGAGCTATGTTCAAATGTCTGAGAATGATCTATTACAAAGCATTTTTTTGAGTGCAGAATAACATATCTAAATCTGAAAACTGTACCTGCAAAACTGACTGCACCCTATGCAAATAGGGGGGTAAAATATCCTTTTGCTGAAGTTACATATTTTCTGTATAAAAACAATGCATAATTATATATTAAAATTGCTTTTAGACTGGTTCTAACCAAGTGCTGTGATTTTGCTGCACTGCAGTGACTGGACGTGGGCACATGGTGAAGGAGGGAGCTGATGCATGCCTCAAGGCAGCTCAGTCTGTGATCCCACTTCAGACTTGCCACTCTACTGCTTTTCTATCTCATATTCAGTGCAACAATCACAGCACTTAGTGAGTGTCATTCATGATATATGAAATGCAACTTTTGCAAGTAACTTGTGTGTAACTTTTTGAAAGTACTTTTTCAATTTATTTGCTTCTTCTGAAAACTGTTGTTTAGACTTTGAGGCATATTATCTCCATCTAGAGATTTTACTCTACAATAATGAAATGCAAGTCATCCAATTAGTAATTATAATGCTAACTCAAAATGTTTCACAATTTTCCTCTCATTTGAAAACTTAATAGTTTTATGTAATAAGAAGAAAAAATAAAATATTTTTTTATAAATGTCATGAAAATTTTTTTTGGTTTAAATTAACATTATGCATTTAGATATGAAAATACATTTTGTAACATGGAGCTGCTTATCAAAATTTTAAAAATTTTTGTCGACATTTGCTGTTTACAATATTTGTCATGTTTAGTATCATTGGGTAGATTTTTGTAAGGGCTATGCCTTGATGTAGAGAAAAACTATAGTTTGTAATGAAAATAGAGAATAAAAATGATATCCTAAATAACTTCAGTATATGGGACAACAGACACTTCTAATAAAGTTTTTAAAACATGCTTTTAAATTGTTTTTTATTATAAATAGAAAATTTTATCCAACTTAGCAAGTAATTGTATAAATGTATGGAATTGATTACTAAATTGATGAAAAAGTTATTAATCTTCTATTTTTCAAAATGCCAGTATTTGGGAATATTATGTGGTATAGAAATTTGATTTTCTGCTGTAGAAGTGCATCAAATGTAGTTGTGTTGTTTAACACTCATACAAAATGTAAATTGCAATTCATATGTGGCAACATTTTTGGTCAAACACAACCATATTTTAAGTCAAATGGGACAATATCTAGATCTAAAATGTTATTTTCTGGGCCTGTCTTTCATATACAGAAGAGATAAAAAATAAGTAAAAAATTCACCTGCTTGTATATCAGGATGAATTGCATACTATCAATAAACTTGATGAATTATCTCTAAAAGTTTTGAGGCTTGCTGCCAAAAAACTGCAAATAAAACAAGCTGTGGCAAAATTCATGCTATACTTTTTCACTTTTGGTCAAAAGGTGTGGCTTGTCATACAAATACCTGTAAATACTAGTAGCCTGCAACAATAATAAATATAGTAGTTGTTGTTACAGATGAATAAGCTTTCATGAAACAAAAATGTTGAGAATATTTCATTATGTGTCACTAGTTACCATGACAATTTATCTTAAATTACCCTACCTGTCATACAGAACTGGCTGCCATTTTTTACAAGAGGTTCATAATATCTTGCTGTAGAATTCTATGTTTAAGTCTTATTGACATACTATATAAAGAAATTCATGGGCTTTGACCTTTCAGGTTTTCATTCTGAGGCCTTAGAAAGGACAACTTAAAAAAATATAAAAGTATAGATTTGCTCAAAAATTTGTTTAAAGTATTTTAATAAATCAATTCAAATATTTACTAAGCCAAATATACAATAAAAATATTAAACTTTATTACTCAAATTTTAGATTTGATAAATTACATTTGCTTTGAACACTACAGTTTTTAAGTATGTAGTGTGGACCACACTACACGAGTGGACCACACTACACCACACTACAAGTGACTCAAGTGGACCTCACTACATGGACTCAAGTAGTCCCACATGATGATTCAATTAGACCAGCCCCATTGTTTTAGTGCAAAATGTATATGTTCTGAAGCTTTTTGAAAATTATTATTCTTTCCATAAGAAAATTGGTTGATTCTGTCCCTTAAGTCTCTTAAGCGGACTGTGCCATTTTTCAAAGAAACATTTTTTCTACCAAAATGGATCAGTTTCAAACAGCACACATGTGTAATGCAATGAAATGGGCATATTTTTTCATTATAAGTTTTTTATTTCTTAGAAAGACATAGAAAATATTTGTTAAACTTCAACCTTATTCTAGTCACACAATTTTTGCATTAGAACAATATTCTAAATCATGTATTCTAAATTTCAATGCAGAGAACAATGGATGCTGGCAGAATTTTGGAAAAACAACCTTTTTTTTTCTTATTTTTTCATTTTTCAAGTATTTTGAGCTTTTTCAGTTTTCTAAGTATAACGTTAAACATTTTAAATGAATGCAAAAAATCAGGTGTTTGTTTGCATTTAAATTGAACATCAAATGAGATATGCTTTTTTATTGTAGGGCATTACAGGTATTGGGATTTCAAACTCCAAAAAAAAATCATTTTATGAGAGCTTAATCAGGAAAGGAAATTTTTGCTTTTTGACCCAGAAATACCTCCAGAAGTTAAATATTAATTACAATTGTACTTGTCAACTGTAGGTCAGCTTTAGTGCTCCTGGCAACTTGCAAGTACAGCTATTTGGTATCAGGAGAGCAGAAATTGGGTTTGAATTAGGAAAATGCAGATCACTTTAAAATTTTAAAAAATGTGTGATAGATGTCATAATACAAAAATATAAGCCCCATACTAAATATGTTGAATAAGAATGTTAGAAATACTTTTATTGTTCGTTGTAATTTATTAATACTGAAATAAAAAAGACACAAACACAAAATAATTGAACACACTCAACTCCCACGACTGGAAACGAGGAACTGAGCTCCCTGTATGTACTTGTCAGAAACGCAAGCCATACAAGCCAAGCCTCTCCCTTGGATTATTATTATTGGGGTTAGACGCAATGCACCGGCCTCGAGNCTACCTCTATTGCCTATGGCCTATCCTATGCCCCCTGAGGGGCCTCTCCCCTGGAACCCATCTCCCTACTTCACCCTTCTCCTTCCCCCCTCTGCTATAGACTGCAGTTACACCAAATTTCAACATATGATTTAATAGACATTTGTGAACATTTAACTCTCAAAACATGCATTTCAAGTAATTTTATCCAAAACTTTGGTCAGATTCTTTTAAAATATTTATAAGTTGATACCCAGGTTTGTGAGAAAATTGAGCTTTGTGAGATCAAATTTTTGAATTTATTTTAATATTTGCTGATAGTTGGTCATGAATATAATCTTTAAAGTGGGAATTTTCCCCAGGAATGAAAATTTGATTATACACATTCACATGTAAACTCACAGTTGAGAAAATGTTAGCAATTCTCTATTCAAATGAGGAAGGATAATATACATACGTTTATTTATTTTCTAGGAATCAAATTGTAAGTGTTCTAGTTTCTTAATTGTTCTGTAAATATTTGGTAACAGAAAAGATTTGTTTAAATTATAAGCAACTTGGAAGCATGTATAGATAGCTATTTAAGTTGAAAATGTTACTTTTTTTTTCTTTTACCTTATCGTTTGAATTTTATCCTGCTATTTTAGTGAGTTATTCTTTGAATTGAATGCATGTATAATAAATTTTTACTGATTTCTACATATTTTTATCTTGAGAACTTCTATTCCATTTTCAATTTTGACAGTTATTGTGTCATTTGAAGGGATGTTCTTTTGCGCTGTATTGAAGTTAAGGTGCATTGTTTTGTAAATCTATGAGCAGAAGGATATAAGAGCTGTGCTGCCATACTGCAGCGAGTCACCATGAGTGCCAGCGGGGGTACTGGCGGGGAAGGTGAAGCATTCACAGAAACTCACTCAATTTGCACTAGTCTTTGAATGTGGAGCAATTTTTGAAGCACTTGAATGCCTGTGTTTCAAAATTTCTAAACACTGCACTGTAATGTTTTTGACTGGAATTGAAATTTCCTCTTTGTTCCTAGTCTATTTTAAATGCATCATGCTTTGTTGTTTAGCTTTTAAAAGCAGCTATGCATTGAGCACTTTGCCACAGTGTTGGTGGCAGCACTTTCATATGAGAGCTAACCAAAATTTGCTCATTTATTAAGTGAAGTCCAGTAGTTTTTATGAGCTGCTTTGTTCATTTTTGCTGAATTTGGCAGTATAACTAAAGTAGTTTTATTTCTTGCACCACATTCAAAGATGCCACAGTAGCTTTTGTGTGATTACCTGCAAAAAGCTTTGGATTTTGTTGGGATTTTGTCTGTCGAGTGTAACGTTTGTGTACTTACAGCTACTTTCTCTTGATGTGTTTGCCTCACAATATTCTTGAATTTTCAAGAATATTGAGTTTTATAACATCTTTAGATTTGGAATTACTGCTTATCTCTATGATGAGGATCTCTGTTAAGAATAACAGGCTTTAGAAATAATAATATAATTTGGTCTGAGACTCTTACTGGTTCATTCAAAACTAGAGAAAATATACTCAAATGCACAAAATGTGAATGGCCTTTTTGCAAAAATTTCATTCATTTAAAAAATTTGTTGGTCTATGTAGAATTAATTGGAAAAATACAGGGTTCAAACACTTTTTTCTGATTTTACTGGATTCTTTCAAGTTTTATTAGATTTTCTTTAAAATATTACTTTAAGCTAATCACCTTTGCACTATCAATTAAGAGTGGAGTTAAAATCCCATGACAAAACTTCTATATTATATTAACTATACTTAATATAATATTATTAATATAATGGAGTAAATGATGGAAGAGCATGCAAAGTTTTTTATTGTATCTTGGGAAATAGAAGGGGTATAATATAGGGTACCTATATAGCTTGTTGAAATGTTATGCTGAGATTCACTGAGAAGTACCTACCTATTTAAACATATGTATTGTGATAAATGCAAACAAAAAGCAGACATTATTGACAAGTATTCCAATTTTTTTTAGATTTTGATTGTGATGGTAAAATGGAAGCATCTTATTTTGACCCAGTTTTTGGAAATAAATTTATATTTGTGCTTCCATTTAAGCACAAATAGCTATCTGAATTGACTCTAGAATAACTCTGGACCAGGTAATGAGTACCTAAAAATAATTGGCATTAAAAATTCATTCAACTATGTGTATAATATATATGGTACCAGCTAGCATGTTAGGTTCACATACATTTCACTATGATTTGTGAAAGAATTATTTTTTCTTCTGGTACTTAGTAACGACTATAAAAAATGAAATTAATATTTTTTTGGGCCTCTGGAAGTTGTGAAGAACTTAATTTAACTTGATGCTCAAGAAATATTTTTATATGTATATGACAAAGCTAATTAAACTGAATTATTGGAATTAAATTTATCATTTTAATTAAATTTTCAAATTTAATTAAAAATTTAAACTGCTTCAATAATTTAAAACCAGCCTTGTTTATTACCTTAGTATTTAGGGAAGCAAACTGAGTTCTTGACACTCGTCGATTTGCATTTTATGTTTTGTTTGAAATGTAGGCCTGTCTCTGCTGTTGGTTGGAACACACAAGCTTTGAGAGGCAGGCATTTAATTGTTTTTTTTTAACATAATTTTCAGTGCATTTCTATTGATTTATACATTTAGTGTCTTCATTTAAAATATTCTGTTCGTTTTATTTTGTTTTTATTTTTCCTTTAACAAACAAAATCTTCCTGTTGCTGAGAAGATTTTAGTGAGATTTTATGCTAATATATTTTAAGGTTAATATGTGTGTTCTGTGGAATTGTTCAATTGCTAACAATTGCTAAATTTACCTTTTAAGCTGCTGATTACAATTTGATTTTGACACTGACAATGGCACATATGCTATTTTTTGTGTGTGTGTTAACTGCTCCTGCTGCAACTGCACAAATGGCTCATCTACATAGATGTAATTTTTGATATTTAATAATTAAGGTTTTGACAATTTTGCTGCTGTGGAAATGAGTCTTGGTTGTGCATTTGTTTGACGCAATATCTTCATTTATTGTGACACTCATAAATAAAGCTATTTGTGACAAATACCATGTGAATGTCAGCAATAAGAGCACAGTTATGTGAAGTTGGCATTGTAAATTTGACTGCTTTTGTGATCCAAGAAACAATTTTGAAAAATGTCATTCATAAAATGGTGAAATAAGTTTACTGCACTTATGTGAAGTAAAATAAATTTGGCCCCATCATCAGAATGATGGAGCAGAGTAATTCTGATAGGGATGTATCAACTGTGGAATTGGGAAAATCAATTCACAGCATGGTAATCTAAATTACCATAAATATATCCTGCCTTGTATTCTGAGGGAATAATCTGACATCTGCCAACTGTAAAATTGAGAAATGAATGCACACATCAAGTTTTAACTTCCTGTATTTGCTGCTTCATCCTTCATGGCTTAATTGAGCTTTTCGAATTTGGAACTGAAGCTTCCTATGATGGATCAGTCACTGATCTATTACTGGTATTCTCTTAAATTCTGCGCATTAATTAATATGTTAATGTTAGACTTGACTGTATTAGCTTTAGCTTGAAGTTGCTCTCCATACAGAATATCAAGGCATTAGTTACTCTTTTGAGACTGCTTTAGAATGGTAATTTTTGTTCATTAAACTTGTGTTGTAGATTAGGTGAAGTGATACCCATCTCTTCTGTGATGATGAAGACTAAATCGCTGCCCATTCAGTATGTTCTTACTTTCAGACCACTGTTAAATCCTCTTGAAAGGGTGGTATGAAATAACTCTTTCACTGTTAAATATTTACCATCTTTAAAATTAAGCCTTGATTTATTCTCTTTTAAGCATTACTGATGAACAGCTAGGGTTTCAAAGCACTATCACCTTTTTATTGATGATGTTATTGATTGGTTTTGAAGCTGCACTACATAATTTAAATCACACCTTTAGCTTTGTCAGTAACACACCATCTTGAGCCTGAAGATTTGAGTGATTGCTTCAAATATCCAGTTGCTCTGGATTATCTTGGAACTCAAAGTATTCACATGTAACTACGGCCAATTTTGCATTGATTGGTGTTTGCTTTTATCAGGTGAAGATGGCAAGCTTGGATCTCGCTTCAGCACTTCACTGACCCGCGCGACTCGGTCGAAGAGCACAGGAGGCAGGTAATTATGCGGCAAAATGTGTAGTGGACAAAACATTGACTTTGTTTCATTATTACTATTATTAGGAATTAATATTGTTTTAACCAAGCAGGTACAGTAGGTATGTGGATTATCATTGTGATTTATTAAGGGAGAGTAAGGATTAGACACATACTGTAGTTAAATTCTGATAAAATTCAGTTGTGCTATCGAGTGATTATGAGTGATAGGTGCCCATAGCTCAGCTTTTGTTCCTCAACCATTCTTGCATCTTGCTGCAACTATATAAAATATTTTCTCATGAAAAATATACCTAAAAAGTGAATGTAAACTTTTTCATGACCATGTATTCAATTTGATGTTATTGGATTGTTAGTTTTTATTTTGGATTAAATGGATCAGCCGCCGAAACCCCTGAAGGGGCTTAGGATAGGCAATAGGCCTAGGTTAGTTAGGCTCGTTTTTCTTATGCTATGGGGACTGGCATCCCCAGAGGGACATTGTTAAGTTACCTCAGCTGTAGTTAGGCCTTCAGGACTTCTATCTTTCATGCCCACTTCTTTCTTTACTGATGATTATTTATCTTTTCTTCCCTGTCCTTCTTAACTTGCAGCTTCTATGTGCAGGGGACCTTTTGTGGGAACACACCTAGTTTATAGAGTCCCCATACTATTAAACTCCTCACTTAATGGTCCCTTTTCTTCTGGTGGGAAATAGTCCGAGTTACCAAAGCACTGCTCTCCTTACACTACTTTTAAAGCTACTTACTTGTATTTACTTTAATGTTCTCATCCTTTCTTGTTTTTGAAGGAACGGAGCTCCAGTACGGCTGACTCGCTCCAGCATATTTCACCATACCTCGTTTTTCAAGGAAGAAATAAAAAACGAGAATAATTTAGATGAGCCCGAACTTGAAAGAGCAAGTGAACCTAGTGGCTCTGACGACCCTGCATCTACTGAAGGAACGTCGGCACACACGCGAGACAGAGCTTCATCCTCTGAGACCGCCGTCTGGACGCCGCCTGATCTCCCATTTGAGGTCAACGAAGGCAAAGATTCTGAAGATGATGAAGCGTCCTGTGACAGTAGCGGAGCTGTCTCGGAAACACTAATAACCACGTCAGATATTATGCCTCTGAAGGACTTGCAAAAACAAATAGAAGAGTGCTCTTCTGTTGCTTCTAATTCGGATTTAGATCAATCTCAACCGACCTTGTCGAAATCGGACGCTCGAAAAGAACTTGTCGCCCAAATTGATGAAATGGCTGGTAAAGAAGACAAGAAGAAGGTACTAGAGCTAATGTCTCTTAACTTCAATTCTTCAGCTGATGTTGAAAAGGCTAAAGAGTTAATTTGCGAGACCTTAGCTGCCAAAGAGAAAAAAGCCACCACACGAAAATCGAAGAAGCGACGTCTCGAATTGCTGTTGGCGCTCGCGGAAAGCAGTGATGCGTCGTCGAGCAAAGATGGCAATGCCAAGTACCCTCTTCTGAAGACGAACCCAATAACCCACGCCCTCAAAAGGGTACGAAAAGAGCCCATAACTAGCCCTCCTTCTAGCGTCACGTCCCCCACATCCATAATTGCGACTACTTCAGCTTTCCTGTCGCTGGCATCTCCTTCTTTATCATTCACTGGATTGACCTCTAAATCGACCACCCCGTCATTGCGTAGCTTGAAATCTCTGACGTCGTCTTCTGCCAGCAGTTCCCTGTCCACGACCACAGATGTGTGCATTTCTACGCAGAGTTTACCGTCGTCATCTGTGCCCAGCATCTCGGTCGCGAGCGTGCCTGCATTGAAGCGCGTCAGGCGGGGCAACCGCAGGTCGGGCAGCGAGAAGGACTCCAGTGAAGAAACTACGAGTCTCTCGGAAGCGTCCGAAGCCGAGTCCAACAAAACAGAGGAGAATTCTAACCCCAAAAAGAAATCGAAAATCAAGTCTAAGAAGACGTTTGCACTTGACGAAAGTGCCAATTCTTCCATTTCTACTCCCGCCGAGTTTAACGCTGATGCTGTGTCGTCGGTCGAGTTGTCTGGTAAGAAACCATTCATGTCATCAGGTAAGGGAGGTCGCGGACGTGGTCGCGGTCGAGGCAGAGCTGTTGATTTGATTCTTTTTGGAAGCTCTCCAGACTTACCCACGAAAGGATCTTCGATTGGTCGCTTGAAATCCCGCAGTCGCTTGTCTCTCCCCTACATCACCCCAGGCTCTGAAGTTAGCTCAACCACTGAAAGGGATGCTTCACCTTTGCCTGATGACATCAGTCCTGCGGTGTCAAAGAAGTCAAGCACTGCGGGGTTACAAGCGGAGCAGCTTGCCAAGTCGATTGAAGCCAAGAAAATTGTAGCTGTATCTCGTCGGAAGCAGAAACAAGCAAAGCAGGATAAAGCAACGGTGACTAACACGAACTCGATCAAATCTGACGATTTTGCTGGGGAAGATGCAGCCAAAGCACCTCCTCCACAGCATAATGTCAATGAAAATCAGAGTCAAGATGGAGAGGATTATGAGTTACCCGATATTACAGTACCTACTGTTTCGAAAAAGAGAGCAATGGAGTTACAGAATGGGAAACCGCGTGTCAAGATTGTTCGGAGAAAAGTTCAAGTGAAGGGTTTAAGTAAGTCAGTTTCCGCGAGCGATTTAACCAAAGAGAAAAAGATGATCACGAAAACAGTAGAAAAAGTCCCAGCTGCTGCTGCTGCTGAAGACTCTGTGCTCTCTAGAGGACGAAAGAGGAAATCGCACGCTTCTGTTTTGGAAGAGGACGAGAGTGTGTGCACTCGACGTAGTCGGAGCTCCACTCCTGTCAATATGTTAGCAAATAACAACAAACCCGCTGAGGTGAGTCGTTTGGCTAAGAAGAAACACGTTGCCAAAGACAATGTTGACCTGAATGCGCCAGCCAGAGTTCCAATCGAAGTGGAAAAGGAAGAAATCACTCACGAAGTTTTGGAAGCCAAGCATGAAGATGACATCCCGCTTCATTCCACAGAAATAACTGCAGTTGGGGATGACTGCGTGTTGAAAAATTCAACACTTGACGCTGACTTTGAATTAGAGAAACCTCTCACTACGGACACTGTGTCCCTTGAAAATGAAGCTGAACTGCCTGGAATTAAAATTAAACCCCTGGAGACTGAAACTACATCTCTCGAAATTGACAGTGAAACTGTTAGTACAGTGGACAAATTAGTCGAGAGTGAAGCCAAAGCTGATGAGACGGAAGCTAAGCGTCTCATTTCCGGAGTTGAAGATGTGGATAGCAGTGCAAGCTCAGCTGCAAAACCGACGGTCGTTACTAAGAAGAAAAAGCGATATTTCCGGGGTCTGAAGTACTCGTTTTCTTCAGGAGCTGACAGGAAGAGAAAATTAGCGAGAGAGGCACGTAAAGCTGCCGAGGCCGCTGTTGAATCCTCGACGACTCCGTCCATAGTAGCGGATACAGAACCAAGTGCTACCAGCGAGTCATCGGTAGCATCAAGTCTCATGTCTGAAAAAGGCACTGAAAAGAACGAAGAAAGCACTGAGATGAATGAGCTAACCACAAACGCTGCATCGGTCGACTTATCTGTGACGGACGCCGGTGAAACTCTCACAAAAACACCGACTAGTGGTGATACTAACAACTCCAGCTTACCGTGCGGTGATGACGCGTCTTCTCCTGAAAAGATCAGTCAAATTTCGGACTCCAAGAATATTCAGGATCCGCCTGAGGGGCTTCGTGATTCAGTTGAGCTTCCTGCTAGCACTCCAAAGCTTTCCTCGAGTGAAACTACCAGCCTGAAGTCAGCGAGCCCTCTTAGGCGGTCAATGTCTCTTGATGAAGGAACCAAAGTTAAAACCGATATGCCTTCTTTACCTACAACAACTCCGTTTATTGCAATAGCTAGTGATAATAAACCTTGCTCCGAGAGTCATCGTATGGATTCGTCAGTGCCTGGAGGTCACGATAATTCAGTGCTGATTGGCCATGGAAGCTCTAAAAACAACGAGTCCGTGATGTCTACCACTTCGAGTGACGAGAAGAACAGCGGAAACTCAGCAGTCCAAAGCTCGAGTGTCGTTTGCACCTCAAAAGACCCACAAAAGGCTGTCGTACCGCCGAGCCCCGACGGTAGTCACCGTAGACTTTCCCTTCAGGAACCCGCTACTTCGCGTGCACCCTCGGCGAGTACATCGAGAAGTCCTATTAAACAACCTACCATTGATTTCCTGCGTAGCCTGTCGCTTATTAGAACTGAGGATGTAAAGAGCATTAGAGAAGAAGCTATGAAAAAGTCCGAAAATCGCCCAAAGATTGACATCCAGTCTCTGACTGCGGCGTTGAATAAGAAAAAGAAACCGATCAAGTTGAAGCGCAACAACGAGGTTGGTCGCCAATTTTCTGCAGAAAAGAAAGCTGATGGAAATGATAATGAGAACCCGTACACTTTCGTTGCTTCACCTCCAAAGCCAGTATCGCTACGAACGCGCGAACCGGTCGTTGCAGACACCTCGGCCGAGGCGATGCCTGCTGTGGTCATGCGTCCTACTCGCCGCAAGGCCTGTGCTGGAGGACGCAGGCGGCTCGAATTAAGCTCTGGTGATCCCGAGAGAGCTCCTCAAGATGGTCTAGTAGGTAGTGCTGGTAGTAGCCGGAGGCCCGCTGATACCAATCGCTCAGATATCATCAAAGAAAATGATGAAATTGCAGCTTCTTCTGGCTCAAATCAGAGCCAAGCTGTCATGAAGCCTAATGCTTCTGCATCTTCGTTGAATACCGTTGAAGGCGATGTAATTTCGAAAGATGAGTCGATAAATGTGTGCGTTTCAAACAAATTCTCTCTATCAGAGACTACTACCGCTTCTGTCACAACCATTAGGACTGTAGATATTCCGTCCCTCGCTCTGGGTGCATCCCAATCTGGTGATACCAAAGATCCTTCAAATGTAGAAACTGAATCTGAAGCTAATTTGTCATCTTATGTTATTCCTCCGGTTATTACCTCAACTGAGGTTGAGAAACGTGAATCCAACGTAGAAAACGAGTCCCGCTTTGCCGGATCAGTGGACCCCGAAAATACTCGATCTTCGACGACCAACATTTCAAACATCCATGGAGTGAAGTCTGGCTCCCATTCCGAGCTCTCCTCCGCTCTTGGTGCCACGGAAGACACCGCTACTCTCAGTGGACGACCCTCTACACCCACCACTCTATCCTCTGGGCCTGCGAATGCCTCCACTTCAGCAGGGTCTTCAGTTCGCGATGCTCAGCCCACGGGTTCCGTCATTCTCGAAGGTGGAGTGCGGAAAAGTAGAAGGATTGGCAAGCTGCACGCTTGCCCTCAGCTGCCCCAGCCTCTGGCAATAGCTGCTCCTGCTACGTCCGACCAGCCTCACGAACAGGAAAACGAAGAAGCCGAGGATGTGGTAAGCCAGGCAGCATGCTTCACAGTTCCGTCAGTTCGTCTATTGTTTCGATGTTGAAAGTTTTAGTTTGTTCGAGGGCCTCTCTTGGAAATGTTGATTTTCATTAACTCAGGTGTTGAGTTTTTATTAAAACTCGTTGCGAGTTCAGCAACATTAGTAATGCTAAACCATCATTTATTGACTGGTACATCCCTTTTACCATACTTTCACGTTTGAATCACGTAGTGCTTTTTTTTTACAAAATGGAAAGGTAGTTATTAAAGTCCAAAAATGACTATCATCTTTCTGTTCCCTAAGCTTTCGCCAACTTCAGACAGCTTCGTTCAGTATTTTCATCCACTTTCTTAAAATAGATAATTCGATAACACGAGTACACACCCACTAATACGACACGCATAGGCTGGAGGACCTACGTTGCGCCAAGAATGATTTTCCGGCATGAAAAATTCACCATGTAAACTGATGATGATCTTGAAAGTGAAAATGAACTTTAAACTGAAATTGTCTCTCTGTTGCAATAATAAAATAAATGGTGGCGATGGTGAGCAAACCTTTAATATAAAATATAATAATTTACATTGCAGGCATGCGAGTCGCTGCGCCAAGTGCTGTGCAAGTGCCGGACTCACCAGAACCCCGTGGCCTCTCTGCCTGGGGGTCCCATCTACTGCCAGGCCATCGACTCGTTCGATGGCAGGATGCTCGGCTGCTGCAACATCGTTAAGAAAAACACGTGAGTTGGGTTACTCGAGTGACTCACATCTCCGGGGCTGTCGAAGGTCTTCAAGAGTCTGTTCGCACTAACTGAAATTTAATTTACGCGAGAGCAAAGTCAATTTGCAGCAAATCAAATTCCGTTTGTTGCGTGAAGTTGTGCGTGTTGAGTTTCAGTTGGTAGAAATTGATTTTCATTTGATGCAGATGATTGGTTTTTATTTGATGTAGTTTAAATTTTACCTAGCGCTCACGGACATAGAAAATATACACATGCTTCCTTGGAGAATCACTGAAGAGTTTCGATAGTCAGCCCTTGAATCGATGAGCAGTTGAGACGAGAGAGATTTCGTTGTTGAAATTTAGACATGTTTGATTATTTACTGATGAACATCTTGCTCGGGCCTGTAGACATGTTTGATTATTTACTGATGAAAATACTGCTCGGGCCTGTAGACATGTTTGATTATTTACTGATGAACATCTTGCTCGGGCCTGTTGAGATAGTTTGTCTTGGTTTGTTGGTCACTAGACGGATATTTTTAAGTGTATCAAGTGTTTTTGGTGCCAATTTCACACTATTTGTTGTCAGGTACCTGCGTGTGAGCGGCAAGATCCCATTCCTTCTGTTGTGTGACATCCACCGGCACCGCCTACGACGGCACAACTGCTGCCCCGGCTGCGGCCTCTTCTGCACCCAGGTGAGGTTGTGTTCAGCTCTCTGGCGCGAGATGTGTTGGCTTCCTGTTCCTGCGTGAGTCGTGTGGCTTGCACCTTGGGGTCTCCATGCCTATCGTGTTTTGAGAGACCCATGGTTTGGCTCTTGGGTTTTACGTTTACAATAAAATTTACTTTTAGAGTTTTAAAGTAATGAAATTACCCTTTTAACGATTTGGTTGCAAGTGAGGGCGTTTTTGAAAAAAATGATTAGCAGGCGAGGCTGCATCTCTTTCTGTGAGTGGGTTAGCGAAGCTACAACTGAAATGTTCGTCATATTTCTGAATTGCCTTGCGATGTTTTCAATATGTTGGTCATTTTTGCTTTCAAGGTCGAGGTTGAATTGAAATCATTTCAGTTTCTGTAGTTCATTTTATAATTTGTTGTCCATTAAAATCTTGGAATGAACCTAGTTTCTGTTGCACAAGAACTCCAGTTTTACAGATTGTTGCAATTTTTGTGGCAAGAGACAAAAATTAGGACTGCTCATTCTTGACAATGGCAAACAAGTTCATCAGGAGTTACAAAGGACTGGCAAAGGGGATATACAGTCAGCGCTTAAATCCTAGCCTAAAGCTTCAGTCTTTCAACTTTCGCAGTTATAATATACATAATGCTGGACTAAATTCCATTCTCGTTGATGGTTTCCATTTTATTTTCGTATTCGTGCGCTCAATGAATTTCTAACATAATTACTTGTTACTGTTTGACTCCTATTTTACGTGTTCTTATCATCCTGTCTTCATGGCCACTGGCGAATCTGAAGATTATTGCTCATCTTCAGAAGATTTTTCTACCCACACTAGTGGGTAGAAAAAATCTCATAGTTGATGAATCTGAGACCATGCGCCATTTTTCTCGTTCTGCTTAGTCTAAATTCTTAGTCGGTTGAAATAAATATACTTGTATTTCTGTTGATTTGGTCCAACTACTCGATTCTCATCTGTTAGCTTGGTTTCAAATTTCTGAGTGTGTAGTTATGATCTTTCAGGAAATATATCGTTAGTTATTCAATCCACTATTACACTAACTTGTTTCTTCAGGGTGCGTACTGAATTTCTTGGTATATTTTTATGTCAAAATTTTTCATCATCTCAAAAATTATTTATTGCATGCACTATTACACTAACTTTTTTTGTCACGTCAGGTATTGTAAGTTTCTGAGTGTGTCGTGACCTGTTAGATGGTTTCTCTCGGGAATTTTTTATATGCTGCTTTTACACTGCGTCGTTGGATCAGGGCGTGTTCCTGGAGTGCCGGTGGGCGAAGGGCCTGACGCACCACTACCACAGACTGTGCGGCGTTCCCTCTCCTGCTGGAGACACGTCACTTCTGTGCCCTCACTGCGGCTCCTCCGACCCTCCAGCCGAGGTGCTGCTCGATCTCAAGCTCTCCAGAAAGCCTGTCGTCTACCTTGAGCAACACCAGGAGAAAAAGGCCTCGTGCGTTTTTGCTAGAACTCTATTTTATTGAATCGAAGTTCAGGTACCCGTAGAATAAGTTGCTCACACATCGGCGAAATATGCGTACGATTTTTGATGCAAAGAACAATATTTTCCTGTATGGAAATATTTGAATTACTTTTAATGTAAATTTTTAAGCATGTATGAACATGTGAACGGCAAAGGGTGCTATCGTATTAAATGAAATTCTCACTCATAATTTTCACCCGAGTAGAGCGGCTGTAAGTGTTGGTTTACACCAGCCTCGTTGATGACGCGTGTGTGTGTGTGTGTGTGCATTACAGGAGCAGCGCCCGCATCACCTGGAGCAGCAAGCGCGAGATGTCCCCTGGGGCGTCGATGGAGGATACGGGGCCAGAATTGGAGGTTGGGGAGGGGGGCAAAGTAGTGTCGGCGGGCAAACTTGCCCCCAGCCTCGACAGGGACAAGCTCGAGGCGGCCATCATCAGCGTCGCTGCTGGGAAGCCGCCTAACATCAAGTGGGTTACGGTCTGCAGCTTTAGACTAGCTCTTAATGGGGGGGGTTCGGAAGTGTGTTGGCTGGGCGTTAGTTGCTTTCGTGCCGTTGCATTTGACATTCAGAGTTCGCCTTTTGTTTCGTGCGAACTCGTTTGTTCTAATTCAAATCATGCTTTTAGGTAAACTGACACCGTCTGTTTAATTGAGTGGGAATCTATTTTTGATCATACGTGACGAAAATTTACTAAATCTGGTTAATTATTTATGAATATGAAGATTCCTGTTTCTTATTTTGTTAGATCATATTAGTGAGTCTGAATGGATCACACTGGTAACCGTTCGTGTTGACTCGATCAAGGCACACTGGCGCACGTCTCATTAATCTCTAGAAACAAGAACGCAGGTCATGGGAGAGCTTGACAATGCTCGACCAAGTCCAAAACATATTTTTAACGTTCACTGAATGGGACCTTAGCTATACTGCACGCATGGTAGTATTATTCCTAACGATGCGACGTTGCCGAAATAATGAATTTACTCTCGTATGAGATTATCAGTCAGAGCGAACGCATTACATACGCTAATGAAGGAAACTTAGACCTCTTGAGATGTCGAATAAGAAATGATTCAGTAAGAAATACGTAACTTTGGGCGCGTGGTGCCGGTCATGTGCAGGGGGCTGCGACGTGCCCATTGTTTGTTTTAAGAGCAAAAGAAGAACTCGGGGCTATTTTTTGCATGTTGATACCCAGGTACGTGCCTTGAACATCACACGTAATTCGTGGGTATGGACTCGTAGGAGTCTGGTGATCATACATAATGCGTTACATCTTGCCGAGCGCTCAGCCCTTCTGTATAACAGACCCTTAGGGGGCCATAGGATAGGTAATAGGGTTAGGTTAGTTAGGTTTGTCTATCCT
>VOMN01132646.1:0-16719 GCA_014899125.1 Orchestia grillus | reverse complement strand
CAAATATACTGAACGTAAATTCACATTGATTGTCATGCTCACATTGAGACCGCTGGCCGCTTTGGCTTGGCTCATCGTTTGACTAAATTGCATTCCAGCGCTTCTCCCTCTCTCTCTCCCTCCCTCTCTCTCTCCCTCTCTCTCTGTCAGGTGCCTCCAGGGCTCTGGTGAACTCCACTCGACCTGCGCAATCTAACTGAGAGGCTCCGACGGGGAGGCATCTCTGCAAACTAACACTTCGCTCGCTCAACTTTTAAATGGCCAGGTTGTTCTTCCAAACGCATTCTTGCTCTGCATCGCCGCACAAGGTTTTACTTTGGAACTTTGCTAGCTCACTTGAGTCAGTCTGCTCTCAACGAGAAGCTATGAAAACTAAAACTCATTTATCTGAAGACAGGGATTGGAATCTGCTTGTCGTGAATATTTGGTGAGAAACTGAAGAAGATTTAAACTTTCCTAATTCTCCAAAAGCAGATCTCAATTTGATTTTCACGACGCCGAAAGTGGAGGTAGGTAGAGTATCATTGTAGAGTCAGAGTATCATTGTTGTAAAAAGGGTTTGTTACATACACAGGCATGTACTGGAGCAGGAGCTGTTTATAAGGCTAAGAAAATTTTACAGCCGATCAAAATGGATCTTTCAGCAAAACAATGACCCAAACATGCGGCTGAATTAACAAAAGAATGTTTTGCAAAAAGAAAATGAGTGTCATTCCGTGATCAAGCCAATCGCCTCACCTCAAACCCATTGAAATTTGCGTCGAATGTTCAAAACTGTTGTGCACAGGAATCCAAAGAACCTTAATGGTTTGAGAATCATCTGCAGTAAGAAAGGAACAAAAATTCTACAAACAGAGCAAAAGAGTAGTTTTCAGTTACAATAATCGTTCCCATGCTATTATTGCAAATAAAGGTCATGCCACTAAATACTAAAGATTTCTTGTTACTGTTGGCCAAATTTTTTTTCCTCATACATTTTTTACTCTGTTGATTTTCCGGCTCTCTATAAATTTTGTTCTGTTCTGTTAAATATTCTGAATAAATTTTTTTTGAACTCTCTGTTCCCTTTACCCAAGCCAGAGCTCGAAAGTTTCAAAATACATCAAAAATACAGTTGTGCTAATACTTATGTCCAGGTACTGTATATTCAGAAAAGCCCTTTGAAATACTTTTGGTGATCAGGGCCTATATTTTTATAACTAATAACTGAAATAAAGCTCGTGCATAGATATAAATATTTTAAGATTTTTTATCTTTATGTTTGACCAATCTTTAAGGCAGACGCGTGGGATAGTTTTCTGCGTCGACAGAGCTGCGGCAACAGTCCTTTACTGCAATACCGGAACAACGGACTTGATATAATCCTGTTAAAATTCGCAAACCATACTCGTATTTCCTTGAAGTAGACACATTTGCACATTACGAATCAGGAATTCTCATCCAGGGAAAAAAAATTCTGAGATTTATTTTCCATAGGTCATTTTTGATCATGTAGCTCCACTTTCAATATGACTTTTCTTTGTCACATAATGGAGAATTTTACCAACTCAGAAATGCGTGAGAACAATGGTAAATTTGCCGACCATTTCGAGAAAAAATGACAATTAGCTTACAGCTAAGTTATAATTTACAGGAAAAACTTCATCAGAGCAAAAAGAATTGGTTTTAGAAGAGAAATGCTTACTTCAGATTTGTCAGTAGAAGAATAAAAGCAGAATAACTTATTTTAAAGAGATCTTTCTAAAAAGAACGTAGTAATCTCACTCGAGCAAATGGATGATATGACACTCGAATGAAAGAATGGATTTTTTTCGAATAAGAATGCAAAAATGAATCCTCGTTACTCCGATACTATCCACAGTTTCAGGAAATACTGGAGACACAAACCTGTGTAGTTGCTGCGAGTTAAAGCGGCTCATCAATGCAATAAAAAAAATCACTGGCTATAATCCTGAATAACGTTTTTGTTCTGGGTCTCTCAGAGCAATTTTTTAACTTACTGCTGTGCCGGCCTTCTGCACGAAGGAAATTCATTACATTTTTAGGAAAAAACTTACATTCTACTTACGTTACTACATATCTGTGCTTGTTGCCTAAGGCATATTTAAAGAAGGCCGTGAAGTTCGTTTATGTTTTACTCCACCACAGATGTCCACACGATCCATGAACCCTAATGCGAGTATATATCAACAAGTCGTATAATCCACCCTGTTGCAATGAAAATTTTTGCCGTCACATGGTATTCCGTATTCTCCCGAAAAATACTCACGTACTGCAATTCGTTTTTTAAAATCATCCAATTGAAATACAAGCCATGCGTGTTTTCAAGCAAACAATATTGAAGATTACCGCTGGCAAAACAGTCCATGAGTAGCGTGAGGCCAGAGCTCAGTTGGGAGGGACGCGACGAGCAGCGGGTTGTTGACACGAGGGTTGGCACGGACGCGGAAGCGGACACGAATTTTAATTTCATGATCGGTGAGCTGACTCGAGCTGAGCTATTGCCCAGGATTTGACATTTGTTTTGGCTTGCCGTCTAAACTGAAGTGTTTTTGAAAGTTCATCAATTAATATAGATAGAATATGATCGCTGCTGAGTCGATCCTGTGTAGATGTATGTCGTCTTTAAATTGGCTCTTCAGGACAAGGATGGGATTTAATACATACACATTTTCACAAGATTACGAGTAGTTGTGTAAATCTGATGGCAATGATCGCACAGCCAAATTCTACAAAATAAAATGTGCTTCTGTACAGTAGGCCAGGAATGAAAAGTGACTGATGTTTTAACCACTTTGAGTCGGCCCCCTTTTCCAGGGTTTGTTACCGAGTATCAATACGCATCAAATAATTCTTTCTCTAAACGTAAAGCAGTCGATCTAAAAAATGAATCGGATTAGCCAGTTCAGTCAGTTGTTTTACTCCCTTGTTCGACAAGGATGCGGCACCCAAAGATGAGGTATTCTTTCGACGTACCAGCGTGAGCTCTGAACTCGCTGCAGACAGTCGGTCGTTTTCCCGCTTACTGAGTATCGATAGAGGCCGTCTTGATTGTATACAAACAAGCATAGCACATGCATAAAATTGGATCCAAACAATATGTTCAAAATCAGAACTATAATTCAGTCATTCAGCATAACTGTTCGCTCCTCGAATTACGTTCTGTGAGCATAGCTAATGCACGCAAGCCAAGCCAGCTCGTATACCAGCTCGTATATCAGATCATATACCAGCTCGTATATCAGATCATACACCAGCTCGTATACCAGCTCGTAAACTAGCTCGTACAGCGTGTTTCGTAGAGTGCTTCCAACTCTTGTTCAGAGAACGCCGAATAGACTGCTACCGTATTAATTCGGAAAGCTTTTTCAGATTAAACTGCATTCCTTCACAGAATCCTCTCACATTTCTTCTTTCCTCAGCAAATTTCACTGTTTAGTAAAATAGATCCCGAAAGTGCTCAACTATTCCAAACCTTCCGTATTAGCGTGCGCCTAAAATAGAAGAAAAGTCTTAAGAAAAATTAATTTGGATACTTGGGGCTGCAAATCTTTAGCAACCAAGAAATTGACCATCTATGGTTACCAAGTCGAGTGGATTACTAATATAGTACAAGAAAAATTTCTATTTCCCAAGGGTAAATACTTCTCATTTTATCAGGTAACGATTTCCCCCTTTGGGTGCATAAAGACTTTATAGTCGATGATGGGTATAGATAGATAAGATATGTATCAAAAATTTCGCATTATCCATACTCATGATGAGTACGCAATGTCAGTCAGAACAATGTTGCCAGGAGTAAAACAACATTAGACTCTTACAAAATGCTATTCAGAATTCAGTGGAAACAAGTTCTACGTCAATACTAATGGGAAGTCTTAACATGCCATCATTGGCTAAGATTTTTATTAAAAATATGTCTTAATTTCCTATGTTTTGTTGAAAAATTTTGTCCCCAAACATGATTTCGAAAAGTTATTTTAGAGTACGACTGACGAAACTCGAGAATTATTTCAGTGAGTTCGATGTCTTCACAGATAGCAGCTCGAAGTGACGGCGAGCAGATTGGCTGCCTGGAAAAGAACTGTCCGCGGAGCATGTTTGAAGTTGATCAGAACTGCCAGGACGCAATAGACTGCAAAACTGGTGCAATGAGATTTTGCAGTGATGAAGGTGCTGGAGGAGCAGACTCCGAGAACAGGGGAAGGGTGGGGGCTATGTGTCGTCCCCACACGGGCGGAGCGGAGAGGTGACGGAAGCTGGTTAGGTTAAGTTAGGTTAGGTTAAGTTAGGTTAGATTGGGTTAGGTTAAGTTAGGTTAGGTTAGGTTAGGTTAGGTTAGGTTAGGCCAGGTTAGGTTAGGTTAGGTTAAGTTAGGCCAGGTTAGGTTAGGTTAGGTTAGGTCAGGTTAGGTTAGGTTAAGTTAGGCCAGGTTAGGTTAAGATAGGTTAGCTTAAGTTAGGCCAGGTTAGGTTAGGTTAGGTTAGGTTAGGTTAGGTTAGCTCATGTGATGCAATGAGATGAGTGGTGTAAACTCTTCAATGACCACAACCAAAAGTCAATGGAGTCAAAAGATACCAACACTATTTTAGCTATTCACAAGGCTTGATCGCCGTCTCCATGAGCCAGAAATGCCCCTTAACCCTTAAAAAACGCATTAAGGTTAGGTGAGTTAGGTTCGTCTATCGTATGCTATAGGGACTGGCGACCCTAAAGGAGCATTGTAAGGTTACCTTAGCTGTATATGTCTTAGGAAGTTCTATCCTTCACATCCACTTTAGTGCTTTAAATTTTCACATTTTTTCGCTATCTTTTCACATCTTTTCTTCCTTTACATTCATGACAAACAGTTTCTATGTACAGGTTAATCTGTGTGGGAACACACCTAATGCATAGGTTTCACTGTTCTTTATAGTCCATGCTAATAGTCCTTTCTCTATCGGCGCGACTTACATAGTCCAAGTCACTAAAGCACTGTTATCTTTACTAATACTAACATTACTACTACTACATGAAGTTCACCTGGAGATAGTTTGCTGCTGCAAAGATATGTACCGAATGTGAGATAAGCATATGTGAGTTACAGTAGCTGATGAAATTCTAACAACAAGTGAATCAATTGACTATGATTACGTTTTCGGAAAAGTTTTCCTGGAGGCAGCGATATGTAACCGAATTGAAGTATGGAATTCAATAATTTACCGACCTAAATGCCAAATTAGATATTATTGCTCTGATGACTACTGTGCACGAACCAGTTATAGTAAAGAATTTGAAGTTCCAGATTCACGTGAAATGAATTTCACTCTCTGAACCTATTATCTATGTAACTTCATAAATTACAACCATAATTCAATAATATGAGGAATTCGTATTTTTGAAATAGGAGCATTTTCGACCAGTGTATGTTAGCGTATACACTCATTTCATTCTAGTATTGTACAGAATGAAATTGTGATGAGTCATTCCACTACGAGCCCTGAGCAGGACATGATGGAATCTGGTCTGTTAATTAACAATTGTTTCCCAATAGCACAAAAAGTGTATTTATGGATAACCTTAATCCCAATGAGAAGATTGGGACCCCAATGAGGAAACTCAATACACAAAAAGTGCATTCATAGATATTCTTCTTCCCAATGAGAAGCTTGGGACCCCAATGAGGAGACTCAATACACAAAAAGTGCATTCATAGATATTCTTCTTCCCAATGAGAAGATTGGGACCCAATGAGGAGACTCAATACACAAAAAAGTGTATTCATGGCCAATCATCCTGCCAACGAGAAGACTGGCCAATGGATAACCCGAGTTTGGTATCGCAGAGGAACGGCGGAACCTTGTTTCCCTTTATGACGACGTGCACAGGAACATTAGACGAGCGAGCTCGGCCACAACGCTCCGCATGACCTTAGTAAGTCTGCGCTCAGGCTTTTGTTTAGCTTTAAAGTTTAGCAGAAAAGGTGCCACAAAGACGGCTGCGCTCTCTTAGCTACGATAACGAATTCAAGTTATCACGCGACATCTCCCTCTCTCTCTCTCTCCCTCCCTCTCTTATCGATGAATTTCACCGAAGTGAGGGGCAGACGAGTTTTCAAATAATACTTGAAAAGGTATTTTCTGGAGGGCATTTTATTAATTGCTTTCTGAGACTCACAATGGAATTTAAATAAGCGTCAAATAATCGGGAATTGATGACCACTGAAACAATTTACAGTAAATGAAGTCTATTTGGAAAATAAACATTTGAAATAGTTTTCAGCTACTCTGTTCTTGCTCCTTCATGTTATTTCATAGCAGGACTTCTATAAAGGTGAATTTAAAATCGTTTAATAAAATTAATCTTTGTTTTCCATTTTTGCTGATGCTCAGATACCTGATCGAATTTTCGTAGTGAAATGAAAATTAACTTCCAGAGGCGCAACGAACAATCTTTTTAACAGGGAAAACAGGGTATACTTCACTGTCATCCACAAAAATAATACGTTTGAAGATTGACAATTTTCACTTCGATTTTTCAAATGTTTTTTTTTAAATAAGAATATAGGATAATAATGACAACCTACAAAGCTATGTTTAATTCTACGGTGATATCAAAATAAGATTGGGAGGTCGACGCCGTGAGCTGTGTGCGCAGTTCGTACCAATCACAAAATCATTTGGCTGATGCAAAACAGGAAGAGGAAATAATAATAGGAAAATAGTTTATTACTCCCAAATTGGAACCGTTTGCAAAGCTCACAGAGCACTCATTGTACGTAAGAACAAGTGATGGCAAATGTCTAAGTGCTTGTGAGTACTGGAAAAATATATTTACTCTACTAGAATACTGGAATTGTATCGTAGATGCTGAGGAAGTTTTTGTGATATTTTACCAATCATTTCGCCAGAGGTATAGTGTGAACAATATAGAGCCCTGAAAAATCAGAACTGCTTGAGTTGAAGTTCCAGAGGAATAAAACAAATTAATTGAAATCAAACCGTATCCAGAAATATATCCTACGCGATTAAGTCGGTATCCACAATACAGGATTAAACGAAGAGTGCAAATTTCGAATATCTCAAATCCGGTAGACAAACGTGTGCACAGTTTCAAGCAGTTTCAGTATTATACTAGATAGATAGATAGACTGAAATTTTTTCGTGTTATCGAATAGCTAAGGTGATACTACTGACTGTTCACCTTTCAACGACTGAACACAAGTCATTGAACGAAGAGGCCTGGCTCAGCTTTTTGAATCGACTCTTGTGCTCTGGATGTTGGGACACTCTCGTATGTTGGGACACTCTCGTGCCCTGGATGTAGGGCAAGTGAACGGTAACGCGGACCGATTCCAAATTGCCATACGGGCAGCATGACGTCACGTGTTGATAACATTAAAAGAGAAAGGGTGTCTGGAACTTAATTCATAATTTGCCCTCAATAGCAGTGCAATATCATTGCTTGATGAAAATGATAAAAATTCGACTAGTATCATCATCAGGTATGAAAACCTGAATCAAACTGTAGCTTAAGAAAAAATCTTTTCCTGTACCTGTAAAATGCATTACTTTTGCTAAATTATTCCACCATTTCGTTAGTACTCTTTTCAATCTCCTCGGTCCTAGTACTCGTATTCTTTGGGACCAGTGTCACATTCATTTATCATTCAGCAATGTTTCTACATCACCACAAAGTTCCCATTCTAAGTTGCGCATATTTCCTGCATATATTCGTATGAATACCACATTTATCCATATCGTAAACCAGTTGAACGAAAAGCATCAGTCACATTCATTGGCGGTCTTATGTATTCGCAAAGAATAACGGTGGACACTTGAACCAAGGACTCTAGTTCCTTCCTGCACTGAACCATTACTCTCGCTCTCGACGGCACGCAGAATGCAATAGCTCGTACGCCATTCATTTTCAAAGGCTTCCTGTCATCTGCCGCCGGATGTACACGCGCAAGTTTCTTCTGAATTATTGCACTCACCGGGAGATTTAAAAGCCTCTTCTCTCATCAGCTCTGAATGAATAGAATACCCTCAACTGCAATAATTTTTACGTTACCGTTAATGGAATCGTAAATAATAAAAATGGTAAGAGTTCTGTCCATAATATTTTTCCGACTCAATTCTATATGTCTTCTACTTTTTCAAAAAAATATTAGTATGAACGCAATACCGGGTGACTTTAAGTACAAAGCTAAAAAATCAAGGTCTTATTAACGTATATATGTAGAATTGCGAGCACTGTACAGGGAATGTTAACTTTCAGAAACTGCTTTGGGTGTTTGACAAAAAAATTGCCTTAGATCTTGCGCGCCGAAAATATCACACAGTCTACATTTGTGTGAGACTCGTCAGCATCATCACTCAAAATAAAATTGGTTGATCAGAACTTAGCTGTAGAGCAACGCAAGAAACTTGTGTGTAATACCCGATACTGTAAGTAAACAAAATCAAAACGTAGGTACGTCAATGTAAGATATGTTATGAGCCATTATTATTATTCATTATTTAAAAACCTTATGATTTCCACAACGTACCACAACTTTCTTGTGATAATATTTCAGTTCCCCAATTTCCCCAAAAGCAGTGTGTTTCACATTGGGCTTTTCACACCTTTATCTCGCACAGCACTCAGATAACTTTGAATAAATCTGATGATGTCCCACTTCCATGCACCTTCTTCAGCAGGGTATGTCGGTCTGTTAGAGGGCTAAATGTACGAGACTCTAGGATGATTTACTGAAATTATCCCTCACCGTAATGTAACAGCGTGAAAAGATGGGAGTAAATGTGTAGTACAACGTGTGTTAATTTACGCAAGGCAGTTTATATGAGTGTCGAAATTAAAGGAGTAGTGCAAGAGGCCATGCAATTTCAGAGTCTCTCAGAAGCGACTCAACTTTAATGGATATGGCGTACTGATGTGCCCTTGTATGTACTATACCAGATACCGCACATTACATTCAGTATAATCAGGTCATATCTTTCATTACTGAATATCACTATGAAAACTCTTAAGTACGTATGTAGTTCTCCTTATCGTTTTCTTGGTATAATGGACAACTCCGAACCATGTTTAAACTTAACGCACCAAAGATCTACCGACGCGCATGCGCTTGGTCCATCAATACTCAATATCAAACATGAATCATGTCATGGTTGAACAAACTTCAGTGTCCTCTCCGTAACATATCAAGAATGAATCCGCTCGCGTAAAATTTATATTGTCGCGTAAAATTTCATCATCAGCTCTTAAGAACAGAATATGAATCTGACTTTCAACGCCAACATAAGAAAATAGGAAAATGCAAATAATTCTGTGCATTCAGTGGGAGTTATAAAATAAGTTTACCTTGATGGTTTATGTATCGAAACTATACTATATGCTGCTGAAAGAGATGTACTAGAAAAAATTATATCAAATGAATATTCGGATGCATGAATAGGTGTGGTACATCTTGTCAATTTTTTGACCATGTATTTAGTCAACTAGGTATTGATTATGCTCACAGTTTTCTCTATCGATAGTGAAGACGAAAAACTTCGCCCTTATCATCAGTTACCTTGAATTTACGTATTAAAAGATTTTTGGTAGAACCATTTGTTTATATTCATCCAAAGTCAGTACGCCGACAGCGCTTCATGGAGAGTACGTCATTAGAGATCCTCGGCACTGGAGCAGTCTCCTTTAAAACCCTGCAAGTTTCAGAAATTGGAAGTCAAAAATGGTGGATTTTCCGACTACAAAGAGACGAAATTCGTTACTAGTACAAAGGATATTTTAGCTCCCGAACTGAGCATTGTTCTCCCTAAATACATTGTTCTCCTACTCGAGTCCCGAATAAAGCTGCAAATGAGGATGCAATTTGTGATAAGTCGTACAAATGAATGGCCGCAGGTCGGTGTTGTACGTCCATTTATGTATAGTATCTTCTTGATGATATTCCAGTAAAATTTCATGAAATACCCAGTTCACCTTTTACGTTGATGGATATCATACTGTGCTTTTACGGAAATATTCAGTAAATAAATAAGCTGAATATTTAACCATACTTCCATGGCTTAAACTCTTCCATTTTTGCAGGAGCGCCAGACGTAACG
Source organism: Orchestia grillus (assembly GCA_014899125.1). Taxonomy (NCBI): domain Eukaryota; kingdom Metazoa; phylum Arthropoda; class Malacostraca; order Amphipoda; family Talitridae; genus Orchestia; species Orchestia grillus. The sequence continues at coordinate 6,625 of VOMN01132646.1, read as the reverse complement.
CCATTAATGTTGTGAAGAAAAAAGCTCCGCCTTGCTCAGTGAGTCTCTGTAGAAAAATGGAAAAAATTCTCTTCACGACGCTACTTTAATCGAGAATTACTCGATGCCTCACCCCCTCTGAGGCTATATAAGGGTTTATCATCATGGTTAAAGGAGTTCAGGCCGTATTTGAAGTACTGATGGTCTTACATAGATTCTAAAAATACTTCGTGAAGTTATTAATGTTGAACAATTCAGATTTATAATCATTATAAAATATTTTTCAGTTATTAACATTCATTGTTTGAAATCATATAGTGATAAAGGTGCAGCAAGATAGTGTCTTAGTATTTTCTACAGTAATAGAAGTCAGAGCGAATGAAAAAAGTGAACCATTAAAGATAAAGAAACTTAACGGCGGGTATAATTTTTCTCAATAGAGTTCTGTTCGTAATATCTATTCGGAAGAGGTTTGAGACACGCATTGATGCAGAGGGGTCAAATCACGAATAAATTTTAAAACAGTGTCTTGAAAATTAAAAAGTTTTGAAATGTTTGGTACTCATAAATGCGTGCTTATTTTGCGTGTCATTGTCTACTGTCAAAGCTCGTACTTCGCCTTTTTCACCCCCAGTGCACATCATTTGTTTTGTCCCTAACAATTTTCATAGAGAACGTTAGTGCAAGGGACTTTTATATGCAGCAGAGTCGTTGATAGGATACTGAACATCGTATCGTAAATTAATGTAGTCTAAAGGAAGTTGATTCACTTACTTAATAGAATACGACATCACAGTATTATGATTAATATAGTTTGTTTATGAATAGTTGACTTCAAGGGACACGACGAAAACCAGCTTCAATGAAAATATATTCAATCATTTTAAGAATAAACTATGGTATATCTCACCAGTTTTGTCGGCGCGCAAATCCTAGTGTGTTAGAAATGTCAAAGGAAATTTTATGCATCTCAACCTAACAATTTTAAAAATATATTCAGAAAACTGACGAATTTTTAATGGTAAAAAAATAATATGTGAACAAGCGTAGTAGGAGTTCTTTGATGCCCCCGATGTGCACTTCAGGACGCGAGATGAATTAAATAGGAAACGGGGAAATAAACAAGAGGACTAAGACCGATGGAAAGTTCAGTAAAGAAATAGGATCTTGGGAAAGATTGAGCTGATGAGACTCGTTTTAATTAAAACAAATTTGCCTGCATTGTGACAATCGGATCGTCCAACGAATGTGACAAAGCTACATTTCCTTATTGTAATTAAACTTCAAGAAAAATTACATATTAATAACATCTCAATTGTTTTAAATAGATAGTAAAATAAGCCAGCTTAATCTAATAAATTACACGTGTGGAAAAGTACACATACATACGAACAAAATACAATGGGAGCAGAAAAAGGATAATGAATGATCCCAGTCTAATGTGTCGCAGCTGCAGCAACGCCAGCTCCAGGGATGGAATGAAGGAGAGATCCAGAAGGGCCCCTCAGCACGACTGGGAGAGCGGCAACGATGGTCTTCGTGGAATTACACTGAATGTGATGATATTTCGCAAGTCGATTATATCAGGGTAATAAAGAAAATGTTTGAACGTGTAACTTAAAGCTCATTTGTAGTTGCACTATACAATGACAATTCGTGGGAAGTAAGCTTTCATTTTTAGATTATATAGTACACAAAGAAGAGAATAGATACGAGTGTTAAGTTTTTTGAAAATAATATTTTATAGGTTTGGGAACAAGTTTTTATTGTTCTCACCATTCCCCATAAAGAATTCACCATAAGGATGTTCGTTACCTATTCATGATCGCGGTAATCATAAAAAGAACTTTATAGGTTATAAAGATTAGCACTTCAATATCAGTTGCAAACGTTCACATAACAATGAAATGAATGATGGATGTCTTAACTCAAATTCGCTTGCGTCAACACTTTACATTCAGTGCAAGAAAAAACGGTTCTTTGGTCCGATCTCTCTGTCTGACAAAGATCTAATCAAAGTCCATGTTTGGGTTCTGGTCAAATCCAGAAGTTGGGTTCGAAATATTTCAACTAATTCGTCCTCATGAAATGTTGAGTGCTTAATCCCTGAAATAATTAGTAATTAAAATGTTTTGAACCTGATTTTTGCCCTTCTATGATATCCCCTTTACCTGTTGCTGTTTCCGGGTAACTTATTGAGAAAACATAGAGTTGGAACTTTAAGCCTTATTGTTTTTCGATTTACGTTTTCAACCATCTCCTTCATTGGCTTTTCTACTTGAAAAATAAGATGCACTTGTAACTGATGTCTTGCATAGTGAACCCTATCGACTACCATATTGTTTGCTTGTGTTGTAAACAATACCCAATTTGAGGTATTCATGTATTCACCTATAATGTATTTGCTACGCATTCCGTAAATGATTGAAAATTATGATCTGACCTTAACACTTCAATGAGACAAATGGAGATTATTATGATAGCTCACATTGGAATCCTTCTGTCCCGAAAGACAATGGGGCATTGTGCCTCGGGGCCAGTCTGTGGGGAATTGCGGCGTCGGGTGTGGCTATAGAAGCCGATCCTGTTACGTCCTGTTACGATGTCCTTTCGTGTCGGCGTTATGGCAGCACAGCGCAATAATCTGAAGTACCTCAAGGGAATCCATAATTGCACATACAAATCCTGATATTCGGTTGAATTTATATCTTGTGGTTTATTAACGCAATTTCATTTTTTCGTTCGATAATTTCAACTTTACCTCACCAACCGAACAAATTAGTGCCTGGTTAGTTTTTAAAGCATAGCTAATAGTACTGGTAAATGCGAAATTTAAGTGCAAATTTTCAAAATTAAATTAAAGGGTCGACTGCTGAAAATTCCCATTTTTTTATTTCACTATCACCATCAGTTACAATATCTAGTTTGCCCTCAGGAATCAAAGGCTCATACAGGGTGGCCCAGGAGTGGGTGACCCTAGCATGATAAGTAAATAGGATACCAAGTTATAAGAAACCCCATTAAAATATGGTATCCTAATTAAAATGGTTCAGTACTTTTGGGCCAAATTGTATATATATATATATACATACATAGTTAGGTGATAAAAATATATCAAGTATCATTCTTGGGTTCAGCTTCCATGCCATGAGAATTCACTTTTTGTGCTCACCACTGTCTGTTAGGATTTTATCCGGAAGTTTGTGTATGACTGATTGTCTCTCGAGGAACTGAGGAAGAAAACTTGGGACAAAGAGACTGAAAACTTCATGTCTAAAGTTTGCTTTCGAAGGGCACGAGGAATGGATGAGCAGAAGCTAGACAAAATCTTGTGTCACTGCTTTTCCTTCAAAGAATATACATTGTAACTAAAATACTTGAATATTTTTTCATATTATTTGCCAGCACAGACTCATGTGTAGAAGCTTCATAGCATTTCTAAATTGATCAATTTAGGAGGATAAGATAGAAATGATCGATAGTGTTTCTAAGTGAGACCTTTATCGAATTTTCCCAAAAGACTGTCCGCAGAAGATTATTTCTACTAGATAATTTTCAATATATTTAAGTAAGTTAAAAGATCAATAGAATCAATAATACACATTCATGATATTAAAAAGGAAATAGTTTGAAATATAGGAGAATTCAATGAGTTTGCTTCTCAATCTCAAACCCTAAATTTAGCGTTAAAATGAAATAAGTTCCTTTCACCCCAGTTCTAAAAACTTCGACTGAATCTTGCGTTGGCACTTCAAACTTTTGCATGCATTTTTTAAAATCTTGAAATTCGGTAAACATTGCATACATCATTGATTCGCTTGGCTCGCGAGTTCACTAAAAAATTTACCGTGGAAGAAATATGCTAAAGAACTTTTGATCAAATTTATTTAGAAACCGCTTCGGATTACAGCTCCACCATCTGTTTCATAAAATTTTACGTGAGCCGGAAAATATCATACAACCTTGAACAGAAATAAGGACAATGTGCATGAAAATTATTTAGTTGTTTGTTTCATTTGATATGAAGTGAGTATCTGTGTTCTTAAACATGGATTTTCTTCTAAATTACAGGGTGAGAGCGCTACTTGGAAACATGGTTTTTAGTTCATTTCACGCTCGAATCATTTGAAATTCTATTATATTTATCACATCTAACCCATTTAAATTAGGATGTTAACGTTTGAACAAAAAAGATATACTGTCATAGTTACCTTAACTGCAACTACGATGGTTTAAAAGTTGTAAGAAGTGAAGGTTATATCATGCCTCCTTTTATTTTCCATGGGCTCTTGGGTTATTGCTGCTGGATATTATCATCTTCTAAAAACAATTGTTAAGCCCTGGGCAGATGAAGTATCCACTGGAAGGCCATTCGTTTTTCACTGACTCTGTGCCTTCTCACAAAACCGTAGTACCCCAAGAACCTTTATTCATTCCAACACGTTTTACCGTTGGGTTTTAAATGCCTTGCAACTACTGGTGTGGTGGGGGATGTGAAGAATGTGTGGTTTAAACTTCCTCCCAAGATCGGTTATCTGAGAATTTTTACGATCATATGAGCCCCAATTCATGGCCTCAAACTTGGCCGATTTTAAACCCAATAAATTATTACTTGCGTTGCGTTTTTGAAAGGGAGACTAATCGATTTCGTCATAGTTCTTTAGTGTCACTAAAGGCCGACATTGTTCAGGTGATATCCGAAATGAATAAGGACCACTTAATTTCAGCTTCTCCACGCTTGAACTTGCATAAAAGCAATAAAGGAAGCAGCTTTCCTCTCAACAGTCGTTCATTTGCAATAACATTGTTTTCATATTGCTAAATATTTTTCACATGTTAGCAACATAATCTTGAAATTCACAATGCAATTATTCGGAATGATACTCGATATTGCAGCTACTATTAAAACTAGCTCAAGATATTCATGTGGTCTTAAACTGCTTGCAAATGAGACGAATATCCCTCATAAGCTTATGACGATGTTCAGCAAGACCGTTGCTCCCATTCCTTTTTCAGAAGTCGTCGCCGGAACATGGACGCCAAATGCATCTGACGGTCGCAGGAGCCGTCACGAGCCGCACAACTGCGCCGGAGCCAAAATGAGGCCGCGTGTCCGGCAAATGATACGGCCACTGGAACCTGGAAGCTGCCGGCCGTCTGTCCATTAGTATCCGTCGAGAAGCCTCTGTTGTATTCATTTGTTGCGCGACGTACGAACACAATGGACCGTGATTCTGCCTTTATGCTCATTTTACCATATTTCTGGGTTGATGAGCACCAAGTAAAAATTAAGGGAGCAGAAATCGAGGGACATGGACTATTCAAGCTAGCCATTATTATCGTTACTCGGGGATTAACAAGATGCATGTTTTATAAATGTGGCTAAGAATAGGTAATGGGTATAACTGTACGAATATCTTCAGCACGAGTTTGCTTACTTGTTTATTTCTAACTTTAACAAACATGCATGGATCTTGACCATTGTTAATCCGAATTCAAATATGAAGTTGTACTAATGCATATATGTATATACATAAGAGAATCTCACCAATAACAATAAAAATTCTTCCTAGCTTCTTTAAACCATACAGTTCGAGTCAGAATTTTTGTACTCATCCGACTTGCGTTATATGTTCTCACGAAAGAAGTTACCAACAAGTTTGAGCTGCTAAGCAGAATTGATTTATTTGTAAAACAATTCCAGGACTCCACGTATGCATATTTCCATGGATATTCTGTAATTGCTCTGCAGATAAGTAAATTCTGTATAATTTTATAGCTAGTTATATGCAGTGAAGGTGATGCAATGAAATCAAGAGAGCTATTGGGATGTGCAGAAAAATTTTACTTTGTACAATGATACAAATTTGCCAACTGGCGCTGCGTCAGAAGTTTTCTGTCTTAATGGAACGCTTGGGGTTAGGCTCAAAAAATATTCGTCAGGATACTTATCGTCAAATTCAAATGAGACAGAAAGTTGTTACCTGTGCAAATATAAATTAAATTTCGTATAAATACAATCGATGAGTTGCGTTACCCAGCCGATACATGAGATTTCTTGCATGCCTACGAGTAAGGCTGTCCCTCATAGAATGATATATTGAATGCACTTCATGACCTGGAAAATATTAATTTTTCCAGAAAACATTTTAATGAACTAAATCACTTAAATGTGGAAAACATTACAATGCACATACATAGTGTACACAAGGAAGCTGTTTTAATGATATTATAATTCTGAATTTAGAAGTTAAAAGGTAAAAATTTGTAATACGTTCAGTTGCATTGTGTTTGCAACTAAATAAACAAAGAAAAGACTGTGAAAAGCTGCACAATGTGTAAATGCATTAACACTTAACACCAATTTCTTAGGAAGATTCAACATGTACGAGTTATTCTTTTAAAAGTGCGTATCATCTCTTCTGGATTATAGGTTTCGAATATGGAATACCACTGATGAAATCCAATAAATTCACTGTTATTAGCTCAAATTACACACTGACATTTTAGTTCCCTAGACATTTGCGACTACCATATTATTGAACAAATGACATATTACTGTATGTAGATGCAACAAAGGTTTTCATCTACTATAATCACAAATGTGACTTTCTTTGTCAGAACCGGAGCATTTTGCTGGTGTCCA
>VOMN01132645.1:0-13950 GCA_014899125.1 Orchestia grillus | reverse complement strand
TTTCTCCATACGGACACGCACGAATAAAGTCCCTCATGTGCCTCCCCCTACCACGAATGGTGGGTGGTACCCCACCACGTGTATGACACCTATTTTTGTCGCACGCCCTATTTTTAACCTATTCCACCCAACGTTTCAATTTAAAGCATATTAAAAGCCCTATTTGAGGCGTATTATGATTTTTGTTCTCCTTTTATGCTAAGTGGATTGTAGGCGCCCGACAATATATGGTTTTATTTCTGTTTACATGAATGGACTTAAAATATTTTTTTGTAAGTGCATTTATTATCATAAAAATTATTTCTGAGTTAATTACTTTTGTTTCAATACAAAATATTTTTATGACTAAGGTGAATAAGTACGTGACCGTATATATTCAAATTATGTCCGTTTTTTATAAACAGCTGATGCAATGTTGAAAAAAGAACAAAAAACAACAAAAACATGTTTGGAATAAACGATTGCCTAAATATTATCTAAAAATCACGTAGAAGATTATTCTTGCACAAAATACATACGTTGACTTAAAAATATTTCGTTACTTGTTACGTGTCTCAGAAACTCTTTAATAAGTTGCAACTTGCAAGTTCTTAGTTTATTAAAACATCAAAACGGGGCTCGCCCTGCAGCGACCATCCACGTACGCACCTAGCGGTTACTGAGTTGCGAGATACTGTTTACTTAACATCAAGCCCTTAATTGTTCAAATCTGTTCAAAATTAAGTGACTTGTATTTATGGAATATATATATTAACAATGATAATAGTAAATTTGTAATACTCATGCCGGGTCGTGTAGTTTTCCCCTCGACATTTCTCTACCAATGCCGAAACGAAATGCTGGTTTTCCAGGAGATTGAAAGTTTGTGATTACCTCGTAAAATTTTAGATAATGTAAGTTTCTATTTCATTCGTTTGTATCATCATTAAGTACATCTGATTAATTTTTTACTCAAGTACATGAGTACTAATAGGCCAAGAGTGCTGGAGTTTCTTATGGTTCGTCTGAAGTATGGACATTGGCATTTCTCTCGTTTGATGTGTAGAATGCATAATACGGTCGAAGTTGTATTTACTTATTTTTTTTCTTATGCATTTTAATTTTTTGTTTTACTTACAGCAAGTCATATTTTCCTATAGTCCTCAATGTATATCAATTGTTTTAATATTATTTTTGTATATTCATATTCTCATGTCAATATTGTAATAAGGAATATTGGCTGTAATAGAATTAGATATGTATTTCATTCTATCGTAGCAATACCTCTGCATTACATCTTGAATTTGAAATAATTTAACTTGTATGGGAAGTAAGCTTTCTGTGGCATCTAGTTTCATATTACCATTATTTGGTTTTGCCATTATAGTAAGAAGGAATTAATCTCACTTCTACAAGATAATGTAATATTATTTAAACTTTTTGGCTTATTCTTTGGTTAATATTTGCATTATTGTGACCAACAGAGCAATATGTTCATCGTACAGCCATTATTTAGCATCATTGGATAGGAATAATTTTTTTAAAGGATAAAACTTCATTTTTGAAAAGTTTCAATGTTTTTAAAAAAAGCCATTTAAAATATTTTTAAACTTGTACTATACTATGATTTTAGAATTTGTAAAATTAGATAAAAATTTTGACCTTATTTTAAATTTTTTATTAACAATAAATATATAAAATGAATGATACAAACCTTTCCTAACCTTACCCTTTTTAATGTTATGTAATCTTAATGTAACTTCAATTTAACCATAACCTGACCCTAATGTAACTGAGGTAACCCTAAGATAATCGGGAGGAAGCGCCCGACCAAAGACAGGTTGTTCAACGTAAAGTAATTTTTCATAATTTTACCTTACAAATATCTTGAAAAAAGGCTTCTGATTCTCTCAGAAAATAACCCTATTCAATGACATCAAAATGAAGGCTGTATGATGAATAGTACCCTCTTTGCAGTTGGCCACAGTAAGTAAAAATCAACTTATTTTAAATAGTAGGTAATTGATTGCGCATTATTTTTTTAGTTATATGACATAAGTATTCTTCTCTGATGAATTGGGATGATTTTTTATTAACTGTAAATAAATGAACTGATCATTTTTTCATGTACTTTTATTCAAGGTCTGTTAGGAAAGTATCAATCTTTGGCCTCCAAAAAATCAGTTATCTAGAGTGTTGGATACCAATTTACTCTCAAAGTAGTTTCCTTGAGACTCCATACACTTCTCCTAGTGGTGTCACCATTTATAGAAGCATGCCAGAAAAAGTCTCTTCCAAAATGGAGCTTAGTTTGGCTGTCATTGCTGCCTTGATGTCTTCTCTTGTCTGAAATCCCATTCTTTTCAACAGCATTTTGAGATTGAGAAACAGCCACAAATCACAGTAAACCATATCTGCAGAGTAAGAAACTGTTAAAGCCCAAGAGTGTAGTTTTTTGCCAAGAAAGTCTGAGTTAATTATGAGGAATGTGCTGGAGCATTTTTATGATGGAGGGGAATATTTTGCCACCACTCTCTTCATTACCAAATTTTTGGTCAGAATGGAATTTGCCAAATAAATGCTGATGCCCACCTCTTCCTCAATTTTTTGGATAGTTGCACAACAGTCCCACACTCTCTCCACAAATGTTCGTCAGTCTTTAAGCCAGATGTACCACTCTTTAATCTGTGTGATGCCCATAATACCAAAAGTTGTCTATATCATCTGTATGGTTTCCACCCAGTTTCTAGGAAAATTTAATGCAGTGGTGCTGCTCCAATTGCTCTGTCATTTTGCTTGCAATGAAAAACTAACACAAGCCATACACACTACTTCACCCAAATGCTGCTTGCCAGCAACCGACTCAATCGACAGGCTGGAAAAAATTCACACGAGTAGGAAGGTTCAAGGTTGGCGCATGCAACCGTGCTTGATTCATATTCATCAGGTTTTTATAAAAGGAGTTTTGATACTTTTTTAACAGACCTCATAGGATATATTCAATATTTTTGTATCCAAAATCAGATTTTTTTTGTATACAATAGTCTAACATTCATACTATCAAATTTATTTTTGTTGTAAAATTTAGGCTGAACTAACAGATTTATAGCCAGTGATATCTTGTAAAAAAAATTTCTGCATTCACTATTTTTATTTTTGTTAAATTCATTTTTAATGGAATGATTATATCAACTGAGGCTTTAGTAGAATCAGTTGATGTTATGGATTTTAGCCATTAATTTTTTATTAACCCCTTAACAAATCCCCAGGAAAGCCAGCAATGCCCTCACGCTGTCTGTTCAACCAACAGTGACCATGTAAATGCATCAATCACAGCCTCAAGAAATCATGGGATGGTTTGTCCAGAAGTTAATATTTTGAATCATTTCTTTCAGATACCTAGGTGTATAAAGTTCCCAAGAGTTGGTTGGCAACTCTAAATGCCAGTTATTTTTTATTAGTGATAGACATTTCATTAGCCTTGTCAAAATGTCATTTCTTGAGTCATTTTTGTCTCAATGTACAGAAATTGCTGCATCCATTGCACCAAGAGAAATATTTATTGGCATTATTGGATTCTCGTGGGCAACATACATGTGGGATGAGTACCTCTCATATCGTCAGGTGAGTGTAGATTTTACTAATTCTTGATTCTTGTATGACAATGGTAACAAAACATCACTTTACATATCAGTTGTGATAGTCTGTTAATCTGAGTACTATATTTTGGCTGCTTAAAATACAGATATTTATTGTTCGAATGGATTGCAGTATGATATAATAGATGTTTACTTCTGATAATATTTGAAACAAAATATGTGAGCCATTATTTTTTCTTACACATTTGTTTGTCAGTTGGGTATTACAGTATTCATAGCAAGTGCAGGAGAGTGGCAAATTTTCTGATAAGTCACACTGCTCCAACAATTGTTGGCAGGGACTGTTTCCATTGGTTGACTAGCTGTATAAATGAATGTTAACAACTAGAATAGGGAAACTGAGCTTCTATGCTGCTGGAAATTACTGTTTAAGTACACTCTTCTATTTGTGCCCAAGTGTATTGTGTCTATACTTTCTTTATCCAATAACTGTAATTTTTCCAAAATATAACCTTGGTACCTCTTGATGTGCAGCGCTGTGTTGTTTTGAACAACAAAATTGTGCCTCCTGAGCTTCGTGGTGTGATTGACAGAGAGACGTTCGACAAAGCTAGAGCGTATGCCATCGATAAGGGCAAGTTTGGCCTTGCAGAGAGCATATACTCTCAGGTTGTGGGGACAGTAAGTGTTTTTGTCAAGCTCCAAGGCTTTCCTTTACTTTATTACTTCTTCCTTAGTAGCCCCTAGTATAAATATCAAAATTTATTCAATTCTTCTGTGTGAACTTTGCAATTTGATCAAGTAAAAGATATAGCCCAGCTTCATTCCTTCATTGTTGTAGGAAACTGGATTTTTTCATGGAGGTGCTAAAGTACAGGTCTCAAGAGGATCCTACTGTGGAGTTTAGTTTGAAATGTTTGAGAACATATTTTTGTTGCTAAATTTTTTTGATGTGCCTCATAACATATCAAAATTTGAAAAATGTACCTGCAAAACTGACAGCACCATGGGCAAAGAAAGAAAGAGGGAGAAAATATAATTTTAATGAAGTTTTGTATTGTTTGCATATAAATGATGGATAATTAAGTTTCAAAATCAATTTAGGATGATTCTGACCAAGTACTGTAACTGCTGCACTGCAGATGGGCATATTAATTAAGAGAGAGATTATGCTTGCCTCATAGCAGCTTGGTTCATGATTCTGCTTCGTTCTCTTCCACCATCACTCCCTTAACTAATTTGCGGTGCAGCAGTCACAGCACATAGTATCAGTCTAAATTGATTGTAAAATATATAAAAATTATTTTTTGCTCCTAAAAATTGTAGAAATTCATAAAAATGATTTTTTTTCGATTTGCTTTTCTTGTAAGACATATTTGTTTGATTTTAAGGCTCAACAGCTCCAAAAATTTTCTCTCTACAATAATGCAATAGACCTCATTAGATAGGAAATTTTAATGCATACAAATTTTTTGAATTTTCTTTTGTTTGAAAAGCTGAAAGTTTTGCATAATAATATGAAAACTGGAAAAAATCTTAAATTGTTTTAAAATGGCAAAGAAAATAAATCCTTCGTTTCTTCTAAGATTTGTGACCAAATTTAGGTCCCTGCATTGTAAACTATAATATCATGTTACACCATAATGTGATGTTTTATAAAGTGGTTTTTGCCCTAACATTTTTATTTAAATTGCTTTGTAACCAGAATTTTCTTACAACTCGATCATTTAAGTGCAAAAACTATGTGAATACATGCTTGTTGAAAATCTTACAAAATTCCTATATTTTAAAAAATATCTCATTTCTTTTCAAGAAATTGAGAAAATTGCCAAGTGTGTATCTAAAGTATCTAATTTCATTGAGTTACATAAGTGTGTGACATTTGGAGTTGATTCATTCAATAGAATTTTTTTTTTAAAGTTTGGTTCCCTTGAGTAAGACACTTGTTTCAATGTAGTTTTGAGTCAGAGAACCCACTAATCTTGTACAGTTGGACCTGGTAGCTCTCATTTGGTTATCCCTGCAATCAAAGGTATTTCTAGTTTCATTTTTGATAAATAGCTTGTACATCTAACTGCAGTGTCTGCACCTGTCATCTTACTGTACTATTGGTAGGTTTTTCCTTGAGAAATAGCAACATTCCAACCAAGTGAGCAACAGATGATAGTACTTCCTGTAAAAATCAATACTCACCTGATATGGTGGGAACTACCATAAGCTCATAAAATTCTCTCAGAAGGTAAATCGTTCCTTGTCTTTGTTTGCATTAGAATGGGAAATGAATCACTCATGCTGATGGTGCTCATTTGACAAAACCTTTACTGATTTTTTTTATGAAGAAACTTGTGCAATAATTGTGAGCCAAGCAATGGCATGAAAGTTTAACTGCCCACAGTAAGTTTTTCCATTTGGAATTATTGTGTTTGTGTGATGGAACTAATTTCATGAATAATCATCAAATTTTTCTACTTTTTATTTTTATCCCTCAATTTAACAAAGAATATAAAAGGAAGGTTTGGATGAAATGCACATTCTTGAATGATGAATAAATTAACTTTTTTGCCCCCCAAAATGTGCATATTGTGAAAGAAATATTAGTCCACTAGAAATTATTAAGGAAAAAAGGGTTTAGGTCCCAGGTTCAAAGTCTTATTTAATTAATTTTGTGATGCAGGGTGTGATGGTGTGGGGAGGTTTGCCATGGCTGTGGGATGCAGCTGGCAGTGCTGTCACAGCTGTGGGCCTGGAACCTGACAGCAATGAGATTCTGCAAACCATCGCTTTTCTCACTATCTGCAATGGCATCACCTCTGTGCTCAATTTGCCCTGGTCTGCTTACTCTACCTTCAAGATTGAGCAGAAACATGGATTCAACAAACAGGTTGGGGAAGAATCTTGCTTTTTTATCTTATTGAGATATGTGAAGGCATTCAGTATTATGTTTTCATCTCTCGGTTTTGCCTGCATGCTTTTGTAACCATTTAAAACATCAATATTCTCTATACAGGTAATTTGTCATCAATTATCAAGCTGTGGTAGTAGAAAATCACCTTTGTGGTAGTAGGAAATCAATATTATTCGTGTAGTCCACCCATAGTTCAAAAATGCAATTATGCGAAGGAGGAATCGTCATCTGCAGTTTGTATCACGTGCCAATTAATTAACCCATTGGTACTCTATAGTCCATACTGAATGGTCAGAACACATTTTGTGGGGAGAGGGGGCTTTAAACTAACTCATAATCAATCTAATCATTAACAGTGAATGAATTTCCAGACCCCAGGATTCTTCATCAAGGACAAACTGAAGAAACTTGTACTCACTCAAGTCATATCTGCTCCCGTGGTCTCTGGACTCGTCTACATCATTAAGGTAAAAACTCGCTTAATTTTTGGGTTGCGTATCACTACGTTCAACGCTTCAAGACCCTGCGGTACGTGAGCGCGACGCCAAGAATAAATGCTGTAGTTCATTATTTTGTTGCGCAAGCATAGTAAAATTTTGAGGCATTTATTTACCAGGCTTCAATAGTAAAATTATGAAACATTTATTTACCAGGCTTCATTATGTGCTGTAAGGCTCCAGGCTTCATAATTTGGCGCACTGCTGTAATCGACAACAACTGAGGAATAATGAAAAGGACTAGAGGCAAATACTGCCTGTAGGACTAAAGTAATTAGTAGTCTTCCAGGTCAACCTATATAGAGAAATATAGGATTCACTGTTGTGTGAAGAAAACCTAAGTTCTATCCATATCTAAATGAATAATAGTAACTATGTGGGTTACTTGAACTATTTTAAATGAACTAAATGAGTCACTGTACTTAAATGGGGGACTGAAAGTAAATGGATGACTACAACTGAATGGATGAGTACAACTAGATAGATGAGTACAACTAAATGGGCGACTAGACCAAATTGAGTGGGTTACGAGACCAAATTGAGTGGGAGACGAGACCAAATTGAGTGGGGGACTAGACCTAACTGAGGGACTAGACCTAACTGAATGATTTAAAAGTAAGGGCTGTTGTGCCCTGCAAATTGTATGTCTAGGTGTCACTTTTCGGAAATTAATGTGTACAAATTACTGTTTTATTTTGAACTTGTTAATTTGTGTGATAAAATTTCATTGAAATAAAAGATAGATTTGTGTGAAAATCTATTTCTGATTCTGGGTCTTGAAGGGTTCATTAATATGGATCACTGAATATTTACTTACAGTTTATTCCTGTTTTAATTTCATTCTTTAGCTGGAACTACTTATTGACTAATGGACCACACAGGAAGCACGAGTAGCTCACACTCAAAATGTTCTATTAACATTACAGGCTGGTGGGGATTATTTCTTCTTCTACTTGTGGCTGTTCACAACTGCCGTGTTCATGTTCTTCATGACAATCTACCCCGACCTCATCGCGCCTCTCTTCGACAAGTATGAACCACTTCCCGAAGGAGACCTCAAGACGAGAATAGAAACCCTTGCTGCCCGCATCGAGTTCCCACTCACAAAACTTTACGTTGTTGAAGGTAAAATATCAGTACAGTAAGTGTCTTTTCCTAATCTCATTGCGCTAAATGGCAGTGTGTTCATTTATTTTTAGCTATCTTAGTGCATTCATCATCTTTATGTATTCCAGGTAGATATTTTCATATTAATGATCAAATTATTTAATCCATCTTGTTGTGTATGCTCCATGATTCATTTCACATTCACTCCCTTCCTACATCAGCATGACGACTGTTCATCGAACTATCCCTCCAGGATCGAAGCGGTCGGCTCACAGCAACGCCTATTTCTATGGCTTCTTCAAGAACAAGCGCATTGTGCTGTATGACACCCTCCTCGAGGACTACACGCCCCTCAATGCAGAAGAGACCCCTGAGGGGGAAGAGCAGGAGCTGGTCAAGAAGAAAACTGGCTGCAATACAGTCGAGGTCCTGGCAGTCCTTGGCCATGAGCTGGGGCACTGGAAGCTGAACCACGTCTTGAAGGGCATCGTCATTTCTCAGGCGAGTTCCCATTGTGTACGGTATGTCGTTAATCAAAGATTCTTTTCATGTTTAATGGTCACCCCCTCGATTCATACAGTACCAACCGATAAATGTCTCTGATCGGCTTATTTTCCAAGTGAAATTGTCCCTAAATACGTATTATTGAGCTGGCAAGTCGAATGTTTTTCTCGTTATCGGACTTAAGTCAGAAAAAAACTGCTGAGCTGAACGAAGGCTTCCTCATCAATCAATGTCTTCGTCGTAGGCTGATAATTGTTTGACCCTAAGTTATTTCAATGAATAGATTAACCTGTTCTCAATATTTGCCGGGAACCTGTTCTCAATACTTTCGGGTGAACATGTTCTCAATACTTGCCGGGGAATCTGTTCTTAATTCTTTCAGGTCAACCTGTTCTCAATACTTGCAGGCCAACCTGTTCTCAATACTTGCAGGTTAACCTGTTCATGATCTTCAGCGTGTTCGGAGCGCTGTCCAAGTACAAGCCGCTATTCAGGGCGTTCGGTTTCGAGTCTGAGCCCGCCCTCATTGGGCTCGTGATCGTGATGCAGTACGTCTTCGCGCCCTACAATGAGGTGTGTGCCATGGAGTCTCAATACGCTAAGGCAACCCTACATAAACTCTTACTTGAACATCATTATTAGTCTTATAATGACCTTAACCATTCCCAAATGAAATAAATAATATTCGCAGTTTAGTCTCGAATTCTAATTGTTTCGTCCAAAAGAAAAGTGAACATTCGCGTACGTGTGGAAAATATGAACTACTGTTTACCCAATATTTCGTTAGCTTAAGACATAATTTGATTCTTATAAGGTTAGCACTCTCGCTACCAATGCATCACGTCCGAGCGACAGCTGTATTTTCAACCGCGTCGCTCGCGTGTCAACGCCGCACTCCCGCCTGGTGCCACGACCCGAGGCGTGTGTTGGCTTCCAGTGCCGTGTCACTCAATTGTTCTAAGTTAAAAGCGTTCCTAGAGCACCTAACACCCGTTTCTGTTTTTGAAAAAAATTACTGGTGTCAAACACTTCGAATATTAAAGATGAACACTAGGTCTGACCAGCTAGGTAAGAAATTGGAAATGAAAGCGTGTTAACAGCAAAGTTTTGAGGACTTTTCGTACTGTTCGTGAATTTTTTCAATTGAAATCTGATTGTTCCCCAGCCAAAGGTTACCGTACCAAAATAATGTATGTTGAGCAGAAAATGAGGGTTGTTTCAGTTTTAAAATTTAATATCGGACGTGGTTACCACACCAAATTCAATTATTTTTTTACTGCTCCTTAATCAATTGTTAAAAGCTGTTACTTTACCAGGTACATCAGGAAATTGACAAAGTGGAATTTACTGCACGACGCTGTGAAGTTTCTCCTAATTCAGTAAAAACTATAGTTATTATGTATACTATACCCATAATAATTTTCTGAATTTATTCATGTGCAGTTCTTTCACTTTCAACTGTTGACATCATGCGATGGTTTATTTTAATCTTTGATATCACCCATGGGGGCATTGTTAGGTTACCTCAGCTCTAGATAGACCTTCGAGACTTCCATCTTTCATGCCCACTTTATTTCTATCAATTTTTATACTTTTGACCGTATCTATCCTTCCTCTTGATTCTTAACTTGCTGTTTCTATGAACAGGGAATTCTGTGTGGGCGCACACCTTGTGCAAAGATTCCGCAAAAGGTCCCTTCTCTTTTGGCCCGACATAGCGTCACTGAAGCGCTGCTATCTATACTACTGGTTCTCACCTTGGATGTAGTACTTCTCAGCAGAAGCAATATATTCACGATAGCATGGTTTTCTAAAGTATTTCTTCCTTTTCTTCATGCCTGTGTAAGTCGTGCGTCAAAGTTCACAGTGCTGTCGTTTGCGTGCCTAGCAGCTCTCTCTAAATTGTGTATTGATTCAATGCTAATAATCCCTTACAGGGTGCTCTGAAATGACATTTCAAATTTGTTGGTTTAGTAAAAGCGAAATGAGAAAGAGGATGAAAAACTAGTTTTTTCCTTAACTAAAACGAAATTGCATCATATACGTGTAAAACATGAAGATACCTTCGTTCATTCTTCATTTTATTTCGCTTTCATCAAGCTAGCAATTGTCAGATCATCAAAGATATACAGCTTGAAAACTAATTAATTTTGAAATATTTAGTACTCCTAAAAAGAGGTTTATTGTGAGTGTTCTTGCCTACTATCAAAGTTGGTTCATTTTTCAACACCTTGTACATATGTGTTAATGTTTTACATTTACTATTTGAACAAGATGTGTATTATTATTGGTATCGTATTGCAGCTACTGTCGTTCCTGATGAACATGTTCAGCCGCCATAACGAGTACCAAGCTGACGAGTTTGCAGTAGAACTCGGCTACCAGGACGAGCTGCAGTCGGCACTCGTCAAGCTCAACAAGGACAACCTGGGCTTCCCAGTGCACGACCATCTGTTTTCTGCGTGGCACCACTCACACCCCCCTCTTCTGCAGCGACTGCAAGCTCTCCAGGCTCACACCAAGAAGACCGAGTGAAGAGCCTGGAACATTTCTGTTTCACAGAGATAGGGTGAAGTGCATGGGACACTCGTGCTTTGAGGTGAAGGGCTTGGAACACTTCCGCTTCGAGTTGGAGTAAACATGGGACCTTCCATAGAGTGACAGTGAAGGGGTTGGTCAGAGTGAAGGAAGATGAACATCCAACTGGTGGAAGGTTGTATCATTTGTTCTTCACTAAAAGTCATATAAGCGAGGCTCTTTGTATTCAAATGACCACCTAGAGAGCTGCTCGCGTCGTCTCCGGACTTTTTAAAAAGCAAGCTAAAAAATTTCATGTTTCAAGCTAAAATCTTGGCAGCACAAAATTGTCCTGTAGCCAGAACATGCAAACTGCTAAACGTCTCTACGGAAGTCCCGTGGGACCTTGAACTAATCGAGCTCAAGAAACGGTGAAATGTTATAATATTGATTTCCAGGAGCGAAAAAAGTTTGAAATGGGATGAAAAGTACAATAGTTTTATCATGTCACCATCATTTGAGGCATCTATATTTTAAGTTTCGCAATCCCACAAAATGGTCTCCATGCGTCTGTTCTATTTCAAATAACTTTAATGTGAACTTTGTCCTAAGGATGAAAGTGGGGAGCGAATTCGTGTGTGCACAGGTAGCTAAAAATTCCTCGTTCAAGTTAGAGGCAAGGTCGCGTAGTCCAGTGTGTCAATTTTTTAACTATTTTCTTATGTACTTTACCGCATTTGATTTTCTACCCTTTGAGGGCTATCGGTTTTGTGTGGAATGCTTAGTTATTCTTAACGTGTATCTCATATTTCTTATCGTGACAAAATACACTTCCCAGGAGTGGTGGTTTTTTATTTATTCACTGGAAGTTACTATTTTTTCCATGTTATCCCAGGGATCTGAGCTACCTTTTCAGCTAAGTGAGCAGCTGAAAATCGAGCTACATTACACGTGTACTCTTATGACAGAATTTTTTCATTTCAGTAAACAGCCTTCGAAACAGTGATTTGAGAAGAAAGTTACACCGTCTGAACCTTGCGTTGTGGTTAGCAAATTAATACATAAAGCAAATTCAAATTTTTGATGGAAGAATACAATCGCATCTCGGTATTGACTTGGAATACGAGTTGACCACCAACAGCGGGGGTTCAACAATATCTTCTATATTCTTGACCAAAATGAAGACGGTAGTTATCCTTGCGTCTCAGGAAGTTTTCAATTTGATATACTGCTGGTAACGGCACATCGCAGCCATAAACTAAAATCCATCAATACATTCACTGATGTAAATAGCTCAAGGGAAGAGTGTCAATCCTAGGAATGAAAATAGACTCCACTGCGTTAACGCTTACCAATGACTGCTACCGTTAACAGGAGCAAGATATTTTGGTGGCACTGACAGTACAATTAGTGATTTATATATTTTAATTTTATTAGAAGAAACTATTAATGATTTGTCACATTACCGGGAACGACTGAATTACGGTTGCAACGGGGCTAGGACAACTATAAACCAACCTACTTCATCCACGATATAGATCACTACCAGGAGAAAACGTCACAAGGTGAGGAAATAGAAACAAAAGCGTCACGATGAGCGCATGGCGCACCCAATTTATTCCTTCTCTTGCATTTCCTTGCTGCGCTTGATGAACGATTGCGCGTTGGTGGCAGCGATGGAGTGGAGGGAGTAGGCGGCGCCGGCGGTGGTGCGGCGGCACGGCTTGCAGCGCCAGATGCCAACGGCCAGCCTCCTCACGCTATCCTGAGAATTGTATAATTTAGGTTAGGTACAATGAATGTTTGAAATTTTTGACAGCTCGTCACTCGATTTGTTAGAAAAATTTCTACGAGTAACATCCGTGCAGTAGACACATTTTGGTGCATTATGTATGAACCAGTTTGTTCAATTTATCTGGATCAATTATGACCAACACCGAAAACTGGTGCGGTAGCCACACTTTGAACACACTGTATCCGTATACTCAAAGGTAGTGCATAACATTAATCTATTCCAATTATGAACACCAGGACCGCGAGCACGAAATAACGTACGGACAAATCAGACACAGTCAGCGAAGTATGCCGAAAGAATAAGCAAGACTGGAGGTGATAAAATCTTAATGTTTGATAGGTAACACTGACAGTTAAGATTAATTTGATCATGATTAGTGATTCGAAGACTAAAAGATACCCTTAGGTATAGACTTTAGAAAACTTGAAACTCGTGCACAAGTGAGTTCTTGCACAGGAGTGGTCGACAGCAGCGTTTCAGTGTCTCGGACGGAGAGAGAAGGGACCATTAAGGTAGACTGTAGAAAACAGGGATTCAATGCAAAAATTGTGTTCCCACAGAAGATTCCAAATACATAGAAAAAACAAGTTAAAAATGAAAAGGAAGAAAAATGGGCTAAAAAAGCGTCAAAACTGGAAGAAGTAAAATGGGTATGAAAAACTAATCTACATCCGAAGTACCCCAACAGTGCTCGGCTGGGATCGTCAGTTCAATGACTTGGGAGCAGACCAATTTAAACCATATTATCTATTCTATGTGGTCGGGGGCAGGAAGGATACAACTACCAGCATTCCAAAAATAGAAGATTGTTTTTAGACTACTAGTCAATAAGATGGTATAAATTAACTCATCAAAATATATATTTGGGTATCTACAAGTTCTTTGCATGCAGATACCCATTGAAAAATTTTTGATCTCAAATTTGAAGTAAAATAAATTGAAATTTAAAAAAAAGATAAATTTTTACACTAGCATATTTCACAGAAGTTATTTTTATTCATCACCAAGTTTTCATGAAATTTGTGTTCATTACTTGAATAAGCTTGT
>VOMN01132636.1:0-14492 GCA_014899125.1 Orchestia grillus | reverse complement strand
GAAGCTGCATGCGTACCTATGAAAATTTTGGATTGGACTGAAAATTCTCTCGTATAAATTCAGGGGAGAAATTTTAGTGATGACAGATTTACCGACTGTCTTACGAACTGTGAGTCTAAATAAAAATGAAATAACATTAACATAAAGTTGTTAACACAAAAGCCGCCGTTGCCAGAGTAACCAGCGCAAAAGAAAACGTCAACGTTGTCAGACTGACGTCATGAAAAACGCCCAGACTTCAAGACAAAGTAATTAACAACGTTTACTTCAGTCAACAGTAGACTTATCTCACACTAATGCAACTTTTCGCAATCATCCGGAAATCTGTAGGCAGATTATAATTCAAAATAAGCAAACAAACAAGTAATTAACAAAATTATTACCACAAAATATATTTGAATTATACTAGGTAAATCTTTTTTGCGTAGCAATTTTCCTAGGAATGAGATAGCAAAGAAAAATCGTAAAAACATTTAGTTTGAACGTTTCGAGCATGGTCTCGTTTCCAACGAAATCTGTGATGGAAATTATTATTATTATTATTTTGTATGTGTGGGCTCAAGGAAGCGTCCCTTGAGCTGAGGGACAGCGGTGGCAGTCAACGCTCTCCAACTGCCATCACGGAATGTCGCTCACCCCATCGAGAGCGAGCCAAACCTAGTACAAAAGTAAGGAATAACAAAATTAGGGCGAAATTTACTCGCACGCGGACTGCTTGTGCCGAGGTACGAGTATACTCGCACGCGGGTTTATTGTGCCGAGGTACGAGTATACTCGCATGCGGGTTGCTTGGGCCGATCAGTTTTCGCTCACATGCATTTCGCTTCCAGCGAGACGAGCATCTGATGGCCGCCGGGATTCTCCCGCCACAATAAAACTGAAATATTTGCGGTTGTTATCCGAACGAGCAAAAATAAAAAAATATATATCTAGAGTGGTGGCTTTAGCAAACTCTTAGCGAAGGAATACTCCAGAGGACAAAAACTTTGCAACATTTTCGAGGTGAATGGAGCAGCAAATATTACTACTCAGTGAATTCAGACGAAAGATACGCACGTATTTTCCTTCTCTACCGACCGTGTGGCATTTGTAGCATTTTCATAAGAGGAGCAAATAACTAAAGGAAAAACTTTCTTAGCTTTATTGCTTCTAACGTCCGGTTCATGCACATGAATAAAGCGCTCAATGAGGACGGTTTCAGGATCGAAACCATCCCTCACGTGAGCTGCTTCCTAAATCGATGTGCGCACATCTTCACTCACGTTTTACGACCAAGAAGCTGCAAACTTTATCTCAGAAAATGTCATGTCAATAATGTCCTTATATTCGACATTACTGACTTGAAAGAAGAGATATCCCCTCGAAATGAAAACTTTCCCGCGAATGGGGAACTGGCCGAACGAGTTCGGTCTCCTAAATTTATCCATTCCAGTACGACTGTTCGTGGAGCGTCCCGTGCTCATTCACCTTTCCTTAGCTCGACTCACTACGAGCTGCTAGGTACGAGTTCAATATTTATGGCATGTTCCTACTCGCACTCGTTCATTTTGAATTTGTTCGTCGTTTGTTTTACAGTCGCGTACTTTGTGAATATTTGTGTTTGACGTTGGTTTGAGCTTTTTTAGAATTTCTGGTAGAGTTCTGGGGTTCCGAAACGTTTGTTAGTAAAGATTTTTTCATAGTTTCTTCATTTTGCGAGTGTTTTTTTTAGAAAAATCCAGGTATTACAACAGCTTTGTAATATTCAAACTAGATGTCGAATTCATTTTTACTCTCTTACATTTCCTACTAACTATTACGTATGTACACTCTCGATTTACTTTTTATTATAGCATACATGTATGATAAGCTTTCAGAAGAATTAAAATCGTGAATTCAGACCAAATTTCCAAGGAATCAACAAAGTAAAGTACACGTTGCAATAATACATAAATTGAAGAATCGGCTCATTTTATGTACTGAATAGTGAGCTAAATACTAATTGATATTTTAAACTAATCTACAAGAACTTCATTATGGAATTCTTGATGTAAATGCTGAGAAATCACGCGGCGTCGTTGGAATGCACCAGGAAAGCAACCAAAATCGTTCGGTGCCCCACAGCTCAGACAGCAAGTGAATGTTGCGTTTTCCTTTTTCTTCAAATTTCCGACCAATGCTTTTTCTTCACAAGGCCCTGATGATGATGGCTTGTCGGAGCCTCGCGCTATCTTCGTATTTCATTTTCGAAATTACGAAAAGGAAGTCTTTTGGGTGTATTTGTGACAAATAAAAGCAAAACTCGAGGAATAAATCTCTACACAAGAGCTCACAAAAAATATTCGCAGCTTTTTCCTCCTGTGCACGCAAAAAATGGCTAGATTGAAAGCGATATTGTATTGTGAGCTCATGTGTAGAAAGCCCTCGTAAAAATTAATGGGTGGCGTATTGCCATGTTGCAGAGGAATAAGTACGGACGCAGCTACTCAATGTCGCCATCCTCCTCTGTACTCAGTTGTAAAAGAGATCGATCTGTCCCGCTCTTTTATTCCACGTCTAATCGGTTGCCTGTGCGTGAGTGATGTCTGACGGCACACGACAGACTTGCGCTGAAACTCATAAATGTGTCAGTCGGCTGGCATGTTTATAGTGTCATGTTCTATTTTATTCTATTGAATAGTAACTCGATAATATGTTAGAAATACGGTGACACGCGCCCTCCGATGCCCAACATTCATTTCAATAATAATGACAGCAATATGTACATGAAAATATTTATATCTGCGAAATCATGGGTATCAATTTATAAGAAAAAAGTCATTGCGAATAATATCAGAATATGAATAAGCTTTTAACAATCTGAAGACCTATAACTAATGCAATCATAGCCTAAAACGAAAACAAAAAGTATGCTCGTAATTGTGAGATTTACTTTTTACGAAACACCTTCACGTATATCCTATCTCTATGTATATCCTATCCTATCTCGTGTCCCGCTTTGCATTAGCTCACCATTCATGCATTTTTCTTGAGTGCAGCAAGACGACAAGCAACGAGCATTGGTAGTTTGTACAGACAGCCATATTTTTTGTACGATCTCTGCTACACTGAGACCCGTGTTAGCAGCTGACTCACTGAAATGTTCTCTGCTACACTGAGTTCTTTGCTCCTGTGAAAGTTCTCTGCTACACTGAGACCCGTGTTAGCAGCTGACTCGCTGGAATGTTCACTACTACACTGAGTTTTTGCTCCTGTGAAAGTTCTCTGCTACACTGAGCCCTTTGCCAGCAGCTGACTGGAATGATACGCCCGCTGACGGCAGGCCAAAGTCAGCTTCTTTTAACGGCAAGTTGCCTCTAAAAATGGAGCGACAGCACGCTCGGGACTCTGTTTACCCTGACGTGAAATGGCAGCTCTGGTGACTGCGCAAGCTGCTTCTCGGTGCCTCGAGGACCACCATAGAATAATGCCTGTGCTCGGCTCGAGCATTGTACAAGACACTCGTAAACAACGAATTTTTGAAAGAGTCTTACCTGAGCTAAGCATGACACCAGGATAAAATACTGTGGAAGAACAAACCAATCGATCGCCATGCTAAGTATGAAGAATTACGCATCTCGGAAACGGAGTTGCTTGCCGTCTGGTACTCTATTTCAATGGTCATTGCTGCACTCTATGTGTAATTATTTCCATAGTAGCTGCTTAGTGCATACTGTAGACAACCTGAGTGTTATGTAAAGTAGTGCATGATTTTGTCCGGTATGCTTCCAAAACTTAGGAGAAACAATGCATTCCATTTTCATTGGCAGCTTTATATTCCTTTACTACTAGTACATGTGTTACATCAAAGACAGTCAAAATTTTGTTCACAAAGTTTTAATATACTTATTGATTTGTGTGATCCGATTTACTAAAATCTGTTGTTGAATATCGAGTTTAACCGCCGCAGTTGCGTAGGTGCAGGAATTTGAAAATTCATTCTGACCACCTCACGAGCTCATTCTGACCACCTCACGAGCTCTTTACGGGAAACTATATTAAAGTGAAAAGAACGAACACAGAATAGCATGAAGTCACCTACGTTAAGGGTTTGTACCACATCTCGTACACGTGATTCCCATACGGCAGGGAAACGAAGGGGAAAATGGGAAATTTGAGTCAAAATACCCCACCCACAGGGGCTGCTGATTTTTCTACGCACCACTGCAGTACCCACGCTCGGCACTCGAAACACTAGCTCTGACGAGATCAGACACTACAACCATATGACTAAGCTCAAGAAATGCCCTGAAAACGATATTTGTCTAACATTTATCAACTGACCTTAATCCCCGAAAGAAGGCTACATAAAACAAGAATAAGCCTTATCTGTGAACTATACTTTCAATGCATCATTTCTTAAAGTCAATTTTTTCAAGAAATTCTCATTTCCAAAAAAGAATACACTACGTGAATTGAAAATTTGAAGTCTATTTCATTTTTCAGTTTAATATAACATCCCGGAAAAGCATTTCAAATCGCTCTGTATATATTTTTGTACGGTAAACCAGGACTATTGGCGTAACATGAGCAATGTGGCGCTGAACGAACCCTCCACTAGAAGGATGCATACCCTCCATTAGAACCCTCCATTAGAACTCTCCATTAGAACGAGCCCCATTAGAACGAACCCTCCATTAGAAGGATGCATACCCTCCATTAGAACCCTCCATTAGAACGAACCCTCCATTAGAAGGATGCATACCCTGTGCTGTGTGTCGTGCAAGGCTCTTAAAGAAGTTACACCGCCTAAAAAATTTCTTTTACTTAGAATGCACGGAATGCATTTTGAGGAGCTTCCACAGGATAAACAGTTACATAGACACCGCAGTCTGTCATTAGTTATCCAGGAGAAGTCCTCGTAACCGCTTCCGTGATGAAATG
This sequence comes from Orchestia grillus, assembly GCA_014899125.1. Lineage (NCBI taxonomy): Eukaryota > Metazoa > Arthropoda > Malacostraca > Amphipoda > Talitridae > Orchestia > Orchestia grillus. The sequence goes on along the minus strand of VOMN01132636.1, from coordinate 9,590 downwards.
GTCGAGTTGGCGTTCCATTTTGGAACGCGGTCTTACGTTTCTTCGAGGAGGACGACCAAGATACTTAGTTGATGAAAACTGTGGCACCGACGTCGCGTTACTCATCCTAAACAAGGAACATAAATGATGGCTGTTGCATCGCCCATGTAAAGCAGCTCATGATCGTTTTCTTGATTGCGAGGCAGCGCAGCATTCCGGAAAAACAAAAATGGGAGCTGGAGGAAAGCCTTCGGGATCAAAGACGGGAACACCATTCTTCGAAACTGAACGAGCAATGCAAAGTATTTGCTAGAAGTGAGCTATTAATAAATCGAGGGTTCAATATTTCGTTCTTACGTCTTCAATAAAAGAGCTCGAAAAGCTTATTAAGAAAATGCATTTTATTTCTACGATACTAGTATTTGAAAATTATCCCTCTACTGTTAAAAAGAAATTTTTTCTTTTGAAAAGTCGGATTTAGATTTGTGCGAAAAAGGGACTGCAGCATTATGAAAGGTGGTTTTGAAATCCATGTCGACTGTAAACGGTTAAAATGTTCTGAAACATAAATACAAGTTTGGGAATGCGAAAGAAACTCTTTACTTTCAGCTGACATTGTTTTAATTTGCGATGATTGCATTAATAACTCTCAAAATGTGCTTACGTAGTACTGGGGCCTTTGAAATACGGACGTAGTCAAGTTCAAAAATTGTGAGCGTTTCATACACATTTTCAAATTACTAAAGTTTGGCACCTACCTCCCTCGTATGAATGATTGAATTACCATATTGAGAACCATAAACTATTTGTGGAAAATACTTTTGCTTTCAATGAGCTGGCACACAAGTGTGTCTCAATTGCAAACAAGGCAATTAAAACACCCGATTAACTACACGATTTGCATTCATTCCACCATGAAAGGGTTCATGAGTACGTCACGATAGTACGTCCCGTAAATGCAAGTATTTTAGAGTTCGTTCAATGGACACCATTTTAAGATACGAGTGGAGATGGGATACCGATATTACAGCGCATGTGATAAATCGAAGCTCCAATTGATGTGATACATTGATGCTCAACGAGGAAAAAACAAGGGCAAAAAGTTTTTGAAATATTCCACATCGTGTCTGATAAGATTCTCAGTTCAATTCCTCAAGCAGGACACGTGGGAAGGTGGGCAGATAATTTCACTGGCGATCGCTCGAAGACGTTCCATGGCGCAACACATTCAAAGGAGCACGTTAATAAAATCTTTAGGCAGGCACCGGGAGCTGGCGGGTGTAACAAATCACGATAAGGCGAGGATAATGGACACCCAGGATGAGGCAAGGGCACCATTCATCACGCGGACGCTCAAATGAAATTAATGGTGGTCGAGGTGTGGTGTTACAGCGGGTGCCGAGCGCCGCCCTATACAGATGGCTGGTGGTCGTAGGCGATTTATGCCGGACGGCTCAAGATGGGTTGTAAGATCACGGGCAAATTGTCAGGATTTTCACGCTGACGCGGTCAATAAAGACGGGACGGCGGCATTTATCATGGCGTCATGTTTACGAAGTGAGAAAAGATTTAAACGCGAAAGCATGCAACATGAAATGAAGACATTTTACTCACAGCAGAGGTAAAACGAGATGCATGGCTGTTATTAATGTTACGAAACTACAGTTGAGGATATTGTGTTTCTGAGGGAGATATTGAAATTTATAATATTTTCATAGCACTATTTTTGCAACCTGAAGAATAAACATTGACAACTCTTGTATTTCACAATCAGAAATTGAAAAATTTAGTCGTGACCTAAGTAACTTCAAGTTAGTTTCGCATGGGGGAAGAAGTACAAAAGTACGAAGGAATCTGATGATTTATTAGCTCATGAATTGTATAAAGTTTTCTATTACTGGTGAAAAAGTTGCTACCTAAAATAAACCGGTAGGAAGAAAATTCAGAAACTAAGCATTTGAAGTTCTCCCTCGCCGTTGCTGTTACGACCGAACGAAGCCTGTGCATAAAAAAATTTACGAGCTAAAAATGATTAATATCTCCGTCCTGAGAGACGCATATATTCAACGGTGAGAGAAAAAGAGCGATTATCATTTGCAACATTCACACAAAGGCCTTCTTCGCTCCCTGAACCTCGTCCTGAGCAGACCTGGCATTCCGGCACCGCTCGAGAGGGCGAGCGTGTGCGCAGCCAGCGAGGGCCGAGCGCCGTTCAAACAAGGTTCAAACACAACCCCCCCTCCACTCACCGGATTACTGATATCTTGAATTTTTGTACATCAAGGTTTTATTCAGTATCATGGTATAGGAATACTAATTAGATGAATATTCTGTTTATCTCATTCTCATTTGGCCTCGAGTTAGGCCTGATTCTAGAATTTAGAAGTCATAAAAATCTCGTATAGACAGAGTTCGTAACAATACGCGTCTGCCCCAAACGTGTTACGAAACTTAGTCCTGGTGTATGGTGCACGTCCCTGGGCAGTAGGGAGTATACATTATTGTATAGTTATATTGTTGTGTTGTATAGTTATACATCGTAATATAGTTATATAGTTATACATATTCATATAGTTATATTTAGTTATATATGTATATTAGGCGTTTTAGGCAGCTCCAATTTGATTTTGAGCAGCTCCGTCGCCAATACACTCGTGAAGTCCTACTATAGCCTGAGGGCCTTTTCTTAAATCACTTGCCGTGTACGAGTGAATACGCGACACCTTGTAATAACTTCATCATACTTCTACGAGTCCACACCTGCGAGTTGCGAGATCCACATCCAACATAACTACTCTGCCACCCGAGTCCTCCATGGGTTTAACAATCCACGCCGCTGCTCTACAGTTTTGCGAGTTAAGTTACCATCTGCCAGGCTTGTTACGTAATCACTTCTTTTCCAAGCATCCGAGGACGTGTGGGGCGTTTTGATTATGTATTCAAATTTGCCTAGCTTTGTCTTGTTAGTCGGTTGCGTTATTCTTTCCGATAGCTCGATGAGTTATGTTCGCACTGAATATTGATCACTCTCTCAATGTCACGGAGATATGTCGATAATTCGATAGAATTATACATTCAATGTGTGTAGCCCAGATAGGATTTATTGATTAAAATAAGAAACGTTTCGGTGCATCATTTCCTGTGTTCTGAATGGTCAATTTCTAGGTAAGCGTTGAAAAGCTCTGGATGACTTCCCGAAGTCGTCCTTTACAATGGGTAATCAAGAACGTCTAGAGTTTGCCAGATTTATATCGACAAAATCCTCAAATCCGATGTGCATCAATCGCTAACTCAAATAATTGCTAATAATTAACCGATTAGAATAACAACGATATTACGTTAGATAAAATAGTTCCTGAATTAATACAGGGGGTGGCAGCCTATCATGGTTTGATTCTTTCTATTAAAAATACGAGTTTGCCCAGAACTTATCACGTACTCGGATCAAAAGAAAAACGCACGACGTCTTTAATTAACAAACGTAGCAACGCAACATACGCATTTATCAGCCCCAATTAGAATCCAAACACTGCAGAAAGACTGCAACTGCTTAAAAGAACGAAAAAACATATCATTATTCAAAATAAGCCAGGGATGGAATTGTAAGACTCACATCCTAGAATGTTCTCATTGCCCCTAAAGGAAAATTCGAGAGTTGGGTCAGCAGTTTGCTTCTGGTTATTATATTACTGATAGGTCCATCTCCTTTTAAGTTTAGACGTCATAAAATGATGCTGCTTCACTTCTCAGGATTCCGTGAAGATAAAGAAGTGGGAAAGTTTATCAGAAATGCTCGCACGTCTCAAGGGTTAAAGAAAAATAGCTAGCGTGCCGACGTAAGTACAAGAGACAGGCTCTCACAATAGTTTTCGACGAAGGGCATAAAAACTGCACAAAGAAACATTTTTTCATCATAAATTTATTTAGGACCCAAGCCGATCGAAGAAATCAGCGGGGTCTCATACGTAGGCATGAAAGAGTTATTGTAAAATTGTTAAATAAGAGACAACGATAGGCAGTGGATGTGTTATATCAACAAATGAAAATTATGATAAGCATACCCGGATAAAATACAAGTGGCAAATAGTTCATACTTTATTTGTAACCCTCAGAATACGTCAAAATCTTCCCACGAACCAGTAACATGCAAATACTCGTACGATGAAACCAGAGTTTGTACTGGAACTGGGACATACATATACTAAAGGCAGTCAACTGTAGACATCAGGATTGTTTTCGTCCGGGAACAAAAATAAAATTCCATCATAAGCGTACCAGAGCCGTGCAAAACTCTCCCTCATGTCAGCTTTCAGTCGAACAACAACGATAATCTGGAGTCATTACCTTCATCACTAAGCCTCGGCATGCAAGGTGGGCTGCTATTTATAGATTCTCGGCCTTAATCCACGGACGGCCAGCTTCGAATATTACGCCCTTGTTCGGCCGTGCGCAAATATAAGCGAGACGGAAGCGTTTTGAGGCCGAGACGGCCGATTCGCCTTTAATTCGTCCCTAAAGGACCGTGCCTTCCTTAATCCACCGGCGATACGTCCCTAATTTTTCATAGGGTAGTGCAGATCCTTGAATTGTGCATGGCTTTCGATCATATAACATTGAATGTCAAACTGCTTTTTATTAACCGTGATTTGCAGATTATTCAAGAGGCACCTAACAGGTGTGAATAATGCATACAATTATCACAAGTTTTTCAGTGGAGTTCACGTGTATTCTTTCGAAAGTTTAATGCATTGGATTGAAAACATTGAAAATTAAAAATTAGGCTTCTTGTTTTACAGGGCTACTGATCAGTTGTAGGAATCGATACCTTTATCTGAAATTTTCTATTTCTAATTAAACGTCCGTGAGAAAATATATGCATTGAGACCTTACTCAACAAAGTAGTCTTCCCATTTGAGAAAAGAGGTTATCTAGTGTTCGTGTTGCCTCCGAATGTTTGGATGTACAAAATGCTTAAAAAACGAAAAATCTGTACTTATTTTATACAACTTCAAGAAAAAGTATAGAATTTAAATACCATTTTTTATAGATTGATGTAGAAAGTTGTTTTCTGTCATATGAGCAAGCAATTACTATAAAAAAGTTAAACTTTGTTTCTTCTTACTTGAAACGTCGGAGAATACTCAAGATATTTTCTGCAGGAATTATAAAACGAAATAAAAGTATTAACTGATTGTGCGAAGGTATTCAACACAATTTTTGGATCAGCCTTCATCTCGTCTGAGCCTTCGTCTGAGATAGAATAAAATTTATACATTATGTTTCGTGAATACAAAAAATACTGAGTAAAATAGTTTCGGACGTAGAACCTCATTAAAACCGAATTCAATTACCCGATCATTTGATATTATCATCTGTGTAAAAGAGGTTTTGCATTTCCCTGCAAACTTTAAGTAGCTGTATGTAAACAAGCACTAACTTCGTTGAAACCATTTGTCTCTTGTTTCGATGCAAAATAATTCCCCACATCGAACAAGAATGTGAAATTGAAATCGATTAATTTTTAACCCGTTCGTAACATTCAAAGACAGATTTGGGGCTTATATGAAACACCTTGTGAAGTGTGAGCGAGAATAGATTAAAAAGCTCGCCAAATTTTTTGAAGTCTGAAAACGTTACACTTCTAAAATGCAAAACAAGTCAGTGGTGTGAATCATTTGACTTATTGTAGTTACTTGCAGTCAGCTATCCATAAATTATTGTGGAGCACAGATCGTCTTCAAAAAATCTACGCAATAGACGTATGAAAAATACTAATTTTGAAGTGAGAATGCAGTTTCAACTTACATTAAATGTAAGTTGAAACTGCATGTGAAAGAGGCAAATATTATGGAGGGCTTAGGCAAAGTTATTGGTAGGAATATCCCTTAGAAAATGGTGCGTACAAGTGGATATTGTGATTTAAAAAACAATTTTTGGAAGATGACCTTCGGTCTAGGAAACCAACATTGTCTCAACATGAAAATATTGAGTATTTTGTAAGTCTCATGTAAGAAAAGGCAATAATAACATTTTTTCAAACAGGCAAAGTCTCTAAACGCTGTATATGGTACGTTAAATTCAACCCCTCATTTTGATTTAGGATTCACGAATGTCTAAAGAGCTTTGGAAAAATTTCGCAAATTTTTGATCTTTCTGACATATTTCACTTAATGAAAAGGAGACACTTAATTGATGGAAACGTATATTTATCGTATATAGGTCTAGATTTTGTAATCGATGGATAATCCAACTTCCTAATTTTCCCTGGGGTACAGAACAGCTGCGCAATCGAAAAAATAAAATGATAGAGAATCCCTGAGTGAATGCAAAATTAAGTCCTCAAGAGTTGGGCAGTTGAAAAATTAAAAAATAGAGAGCCCCTGAGTGCATGTGAAGTTAAGTCAACAACAGCTGCGCAATTGAAAAAATAAAATAATAGAGAACCCCTGCGTGCATGTGAAGTTAACTCCACCAGGGACCAGCACTGCGAGCTGTGCTGTGGCCTCTATAGATGAGCTCAGAGGGCACATGCAGTGTGTCCTGGAAGTATAGATAAGCAAAATTAGAGAACAAATGCCAAAGAACATTTACATTTGAATGAAAATAGAGCTAATTAGGCAGCAGTATTATAATCATCGTTATAGATGTATTTTGATCTACATTTATAGATAAAGTATTTTGATCTACGTAGCTGTTGTACAATCTTGCAAGCACCCATTTATTTTATTTTAACAAAACAGGAGGGTTTTTTGGGAGCTCGTATTCATGAAAATTTTATCATGTCGATCAAGTCCCAAATAAATTTATCCAAGAGTAGTTCACTGAAATTCAATTCAAATGTATTTGTATTTCAGTGAATCTATTTGTATTTCGTGACTTAAAAATATTGTTTTACATGTCGCATTTGCGCGTGATCTGTGCCTGACGTTTAGTTTGAGGTCAAAGAAATTAGAAGCGTGTCTGAATCCAACTTTGTGTCACAGATATCTCGCTCTTGCCTCCTCGCCGGCACAAGCCGCAACGCACTCAACAAACCTCCTCATGGTCGAATTCTCATGAGCAAGAATTCGTGTTAAATGAATTTTGAATGTTCATATTCTCGAAATACATTCGCAGTCCATGTCTGGTTGCACGTTTTAATCAGTGAAATATGAATCGGACGGTGAATCATCGACAGCGAATTGGAGCAGCTGCAGCGTAACAGGTCGGCTCGTCGCTGGAATGACGGACGTGAGCGTTGGCGGATTTGAAATTATTGTGAGATACACAACCAGCTTGTTGCCCAGGGCTTATTCATCGTATCATATCCTATTCAACTATGATGTGTGGAGGGATAATATGCAAAAGAAAAAATGGCAATCGAAGAACTGAGATATTAACGACAATTTAATTGAGAGAAAACGTTTGTGATAGAGATAAATGTATGAAGTTAGTCAATGCTCAGAGCTTGTGCGGCCTCTACACTCGTAATTAAAAATTGAACAAGCCTATATTGTAGTGTTTATACTTATCTATAATGCTTGACTGAGGTAATCGATTTTTTTCAAAAATAAAAAATTAGAGCGGTTTCCGCTTAAAAAACGTGGGAATTTTAAATACCCTAGCGGTTATTTTCTTTTATTTTCGACGAACTACTCGATAGTTATTTTATCTCCTAAAATTACCAGGAAAATTGACCAGACATTGCATGAATAGGGCCAAACAAAAGAAGGGAAATTCATCGTCGAGTAACAAGTCTATTAAAGGTGTTGCAGTTTTCAAGCTAACACGAGTGTGATAAAACGAATAAATCGTAACAGATGCACAACTTTTAATCAATGACAGTCAGTAAGAAACCGACATCGATTATTATCAATGATAAAGCCGATGATTACCAGACAAACAACGCGATTACAAAATGAATTTATGACGATTCATCCTGTCAGCATTCATTAGGCTCTGCTAAACAACGCGTGGCTGCAGACCGCTCCGCCCAAAAGGCCTCTAACAGACGTCCCAAATACGCCCGTAAAGCCGCCTGTGTTTGTGCTATTTGTGCCCCTAATTGGCCGTAAATTAGATCTCTCTTCAATGATCGTCCACTTCATGAAGAATACCGTTTCAAAAGTGCTGCACTCGATACCGGTGCATTGCCTCCGACCGATAATGCGCCTGAGGAGGGCGGGGGATTAGGAAGGTTCAGGTTCAATTCGAGATCTTTATTGGGACGGCTGACCAAAAATAACGGGAATTTCCTCAGCTTCAAAAAGGTGCTTCACGCCTTGAATTTTGCAGAAGCTGTTAAAATAGTCTTGCTTCTCTTGATCACTAATTGTATTTCTATGGTTTCCATTTGTGTAGGCTAATTATTCGCAAATAATTTTCCAGAGAAAAGCTTAATTAATTATCAGTATTGGCCAGTTTGAAAAAGATCACCAGCTGATAAGCTAGTAAGCGGTCAATACGATGTGCGACACATTAGGAAAAATTGTAGTGTAACAGAATAAGGGAGCAGTGTAGAATAAAAAAAATGGTAGTGTAGTATGTAGAAGAAATGAATAGTGTAGAAAGTTTTGCACTTTTTTACTAATAATATCACATTTCTACACAGAACACACCAACTGCAGCGTACACCGCGAGTGGTCACGCGCTCCATGAGGTTGACACCCACCGATGTGTCATTTAGCAGTTTACTTAGTAACACATCTAGATTTGTATGAACACGAACAGCACAATAGAGCATCGTTAAAATCGGAAGAAAATATTAGGGGTGACATAATTTATTAAACACGAAATAACTCGAATGCAGAGAGGAGAGAAAATTGTGAGATAACTGTTATTCTGCTTCATTATTTTCAGCGAGGAAAAGAACAATTAATTTATTTGACATTCTGTATTTAAGTTCATACTTATTCTTATATTTATAAAATACTCATCAATGCAGGTGTAGATTTCACGGGATGATTGCTTTTGTTACATTATACGGGAGTTCAGTTTAGAATGTGTATCAGGCGATAAAATATTTCCGTCAATGTTACGTCCTCGGTCCGAGTTTGCACGACAAACAATGTATTGACAGTGTGATGTAAACATGAGATATTAATCTCGCTGTCTGACGGCATGGGATTTGAGCAGAGGCCCGAGAATGGACCAATTTTTTGTTGCCATTTTCTGTCCTGTTCCATTTTATTGTATGCTTTAATTCCAGCTTTAAACAAGTTAGAAATCAAATTGAAGGGCTGAATGAAATCGACGCGAGTGAGTCAAAGCTGAATCCTATTTTCTCACCTAAACGAAGTTATGCGTTCGTTATTTGTGTGGATTTTTTTAATTTCGTGTCGAGAAATATTCTTCAGTAGAAGCATTTTTAACGAGAGCAATAGAGTCGCGTACCGTAATGTAATACACGAAAGACTTCTTAATTATGTAGCTGAATTAAATCTATCTTTCGTTCCTACAAATTGCATTTAACTCACTCAAGAATAGAACAGAATATGGCTACAAAAACAAAACAGACAGCCAATTTTTGGATCTCTTCCCAAGTTCCGTACCGTAGGACACCAGTCACGCGCAGGCAAACGATCAGGCGTGGAATATGAGGGCAGGACAGATCAGGTGTAGTCACAGCGTAC
>VOMN01132634.1:0-12344 GCA_014899125.1 Orchestia grillus | reverse complement strand
TTATTGAGATGGAATGGTAAAGTAAAATGTACTCAGAAGTCAGCCTGTTTTGGTAGCAGAGGTACGAATGGAAGCTCATAATTTAAGCACGCGATCTAATGCAATTAGAGAAATTTCTTCTTGGATTTATAAGGCACGCAATTCAGTTTGGTTTATTTTTCCAACTTTCACTAACTTCTGACAAAAAAAAAAGAGTCAGCATACTCGACCTTTAAGTATTCATTGCTTCGACAAGTAATCCGCTATTAATTGTTGGAGAAAGTATCGCAGACTTACGCTGTCTTATCCATGTCAGTAGCAAGCGCAACGTCCAGCTCAAGATCTGCTGAGCAATCAAGGCCGGTCAATGAGAGAGCTGTTGTGCCCCTGAAAAAAAGACATTAACTTCTTTTCACATTTGATGAACAAAACTGTGCCTTGAACTTAACCGGTCGAGATTACGAGCACGCACTTTTATAAAATGGAATGTCACCAGAAGTACTGAATTTCACTTCAGCGGAGCGTTACGTCTCTTGGTAACGCGAGTAAATGTCAACGCGGTAACCTTGTTTAATTAAGTAATAAAGACATTGGCAGGATTAGGTCATAAGATTTAATTTTCTGTCTTTTAACGCTAGCGATTGATCAAACTTAAATCAGGAATTGATTAATCCGAAGTGCACTGGCGATCATGAGTTTGCAGACAATGCGTATCCTAGTTGGTTACGGCACCATTGTCTGCTAGGGTGCCGCGCTGGCCCGAGTGTGCGGGACCGCGACACGGTCACAATAGGACCGACCCACCAGACAACCGCGAGGAATAAAACTAAAAAATATTCCGTTTGCACGAAAAAATTGGCATTGTATTTCCTGACACAACAAATTTACTCTTGATTTTAGCTGCTGCAATGCGTGTTAATGACAAAGAAAACCGTTTCGACTTTTAAATTCGATTCGAAATAATAGTATGAGTGAGATTGAATGTAACGAATGGGAAATAGATGTAATTGAGGGTAAAGCTTAAATTAAAAAAAATAATGCAAAATTTCCATTTTGAACTGCTATACCCTGCAGGCTCAGTTTTCTCTAACAGCTACTTTCCAGTTCTGCAAAAGACGAAAGAGAAAGCGCTGCCACACACTTTTTGTTGAGCTCGACTCGTCTGATGTTGCCTCCCTCGATCATGCACTCCGAAGTGAGTGACACTCGAGTAGCGTTGTGGCGAGTTTGCAGAGCAGAAGTATCCTTATGAATGGTGGGCAAGTTTGACACGTATGACTTTCATGCAATTCAAATACTTATTGCCACATGCGTTACCTCATTTTAACACTACAGACTTGGATTTCTTATTGCTATTTCAGTAGACACCTTTAATTATTGCCACTTCTGGGCCCGAATAAGTCCTATGACTTTTAGAGAATCATATAAAAACTGTACCCAAAAAATTCTAGAGCTTAGGCCTCGCATAAATTTGCTTGAGTTTACTGTTACGTTTGAGTACAAAATTTATGTAGAATTATTTCTGCGAGAAAGTGAGACTAGTCACGGCAGGTGAACAACTTTTTTCTTAGCAATCGACGAACTCATTTGATCTAGCAGTTAATGGGTAGTACATTGTTTAATCAAGTGCTTCTAAATTATGTACATTCCTCCATTCAGGTTTATTGATTATACTTTAGTAAGCCTTTTGGAAATAATATACTCAACTTATATTCATATCCGAAAACTCAGACGACTTGTGAACAAGTTAAATACGGTATTAGCTTGGGCACCGATTTCTTGCTTCCGGGGAATTTTGCGGACGGGGTTCGTTCTTTCTAAACGACGTCCTTGTCACTGCTGTGGACTTTCAGCATTTTAATGCATAACGCGAGAACGTCAAAAAATAATGTGAACATTGCTCTAACGTACATGAAGATAGTTACAGATGCATGAGTTTATACATAGATACGTTAAATTACAAGTACATGATAATAGACTAATGAAAGTCGCGACTGTCTTAGTTGTCTTCCCTTCCTCATCACGTGACAGTCCATGCATAACTGAGGCTGCTAGTCGGAAATGCGTGTAGAGTACACCAGCCTTCAAATTTCTGACCGAATAGTTCAGGAAATGAAGCTCCATACATGCTTCAGGCCACATATAACGAGTTTTTTTCTTTCTTTTTCTAATGTTCTTCAACGTACTGTAGACGTGGTGTGTGTGTGTGCATGTGCATTGTTCTGTGCATGGATATGTGTATCTGCTACTGTACATGTCTGTGTGTGTATGGCAAATATATACATTAGACAGTTGACACGTGTATAGCTCATCTTACCTTGCGTAACTTGGAAGTAGTTTGGCCGCTAGTTTTAGGCCATATTGGTGAGCCCCCTTCTTAAGAATGTTGGGCAGTGTCCGATAGGTATAGCCAGCAAACGTATATCTCATGCTTTCAGCAACCGAAATACAAATCGTGTCACCTCCCTCGTTGTGCTTACACTAGACTCGCATCTTAAACTGGAAAGACTGCGATAAGACCTGCAATTAAAAAGTCCTGAAAGTCGTGGACAAGATCTTCCCGTACGGTAATTCTATTTTCGTTTGTATCCAGAGCAAAGAAAAAATACTTCAGTTCAGCAAAAAAATGTTGTTTTTAATTCCTAGATGTTTCACTCATTTTTACAGTCTATGATGAGTCTGCTTCATACTCAACAATGAATGCATAAACAATTACTACGTTCTTTATACTTTTTGAAACAATTACTAAAAAATTACATAATATTTGAACCATACGAAAGTTTTCTTGTCCATTGGTTCAATATACATAGACACCAGGGCTCCATCTACAATTATTGTCGCATTCTCCATAGCTGTAAGCCTTTCCGTGATGACCTCTATTCAAGTACTACAATTTTGTACGAAGTTGAAAGGAAAGAACTTATTCCAATTATAGAATCCTTGCATATTCATATAAACTGAAATCCTCTCTTAATGGATACACTATTGATTTTTACGCTCTTAAATTACTCAGTAGACGTTCAACATAAATTATGGCAACATCCGTCCAGATACTTCGTTTGATCTGGAGCTATTGTGTGATAAACTTGAGGTTTGTAGTGCAATAGGCGGGAATTTTATGATCGTACGTATGAACTGAGTGAAAAGGTAAGAATGGTAAAAATGGTAAGAATGTACTTATTGTATTTTTTGGAGGGATTTTGTCAGTTCCAAATGTCCATTTTAGACGTGCACTTTTTAACCTGACAAAAAATTATTTTAAATTGTTTTTCAGCTTGAGGATGACGTACGATGCATTGAAACGTTGCTTTTTATGGCTAGACAAATAAAAGTTGTATTAAAATGATTGGTAATTATTTTAGTGTTTTAACACGCAATTGACTAAAATAAAATTACATAATATTTAAAGTTTCATCTAGACGTGAAACTACAGCTTACATTTCCACTGCTGTTTTTCTGTGATGTTCCCATTCACCCGACTCCTTAGACCATTAACAATGGCACTCTACTTGGTCCTGAATCTGTGCCGTGTGAGCTGGAACACCGTTTTGCTGGAGGCCACCATGAGTGAACTCGCTTGACCGCAGGCTGAGGTTCCGGCGCCTCGACGGAGCTGCGCCGGGTTCCGATAACCGCAAATGTCAAAATCGGCGCTGGCTTCGAAAATTTTAATAGATACTTCATGCTTGCCAGGCCGGGAGCATTGTTTCTGACATCGATCAGGAAGTCTACAGCTTGACAAAAGGCTTTATTTAATTCTATTACTTGTTTTCTTAAAAGTTTTGATAGAGAGCTTTCCAGAGGAAATATTCACGAGCAAAAATTTTGTCTGATGATCCATTAATTTTTACTTAGATTTGATTTTAGAGTAACTTCCTTGTAAATACCGTTAAGTCACTGAAATCGATATTAAATGAAGTGTTCATGAAATTCTCTAGCTCCAATAACTCTCATCGCGTCTGTCCTTTGAAGACTCGGGTTCTGGTTGCTGGGCTGGGGAATTATTACTTTGATTGGCACATTCTCTACACGAATTTCCCCGCTACGGCGCTGCTGGAGTTGGCATTCAGGTCGCGCTGTCGGCTGCTCAAGAGCTGTAGGTCATGCAGTGCCAGTGTGGTCAGCAGGGTTTGTTTCATAGCAGTTGTCAAGTGTAAATACAAGAGGATTTTTCTTTCATCAAATCTCTTGATACACTTGACATGGAAATTACTCTACGCTCCGTCCTGGATTTAATTTATCACTGATAATTTCCAGGGATCGGGCTAATTCGAATTCAAGCCTTTATTTTAAAATTCATTCTATTAAAGTTCTTTAGGCACGCATGATTTATTGTGAAAATCATTCAGCAATGTAAAATTCTCGTGCAAGAGGGAGGAAAACTTATCTAATGAAAACAAAATCAGCCAATTTTGAAGGAGGGTTACTTTCAAGCCCCCGCCGTGCTTGCCAAGACGTTGGTCATTCCTGCTACCTGTTGGTTATCCAAACACAAGTTATTTCCAACAGAATACACACAGTTTCCTTTAGAAATTACCAGCAGCCTTTGCAAGAATGTAACGTGGAATGTATCAATACTATAGCCCTTGTATTATAAACTGTGCTTTTTTCCCGGGATTTGAAACAATTTGAAATAATTGAAACAATTTATTACTAGTGTTGCATCCTTTAAAGATATTACAACCATCCAAACACATTGATTGACTGTAAATGAACAATGAGAATAATAATGCCTTAGTCCTTGAGACCTCGTGTTTTCTAACACGTTTCTTGTACGAACAGCACCGAACTTGAATACTCAATTAATGCAATACAGTCTACTGTCTCATTGTTTCTTTGCGACGTGACCCAGCATCGTGCAGCTTCTGCACTGAGATATAGCGTCCACCATAAATTTGGGTTTTTAGCTTCTCTTTCCGAGGACAGCCCACGTATTACGAGCTCTAGTGCATCTTAAGCATTATGTCCTGCTCAGTTAGAGAATTTCATATTTCCTAAGAAACTGGCATAATATTTATAAAATTCCTAATTTCATATTATGTTTATTCATAAAAGCATACCTAATACATCAATTACCTGAATTCAAGTTCTAGAATATGCTTTACGAATTTTTTGACGGTCCAAAATAACACAAATTTGCTCAGCTATAATGTTTTGAACTACGAATTTTCTTAGTTCAATTTATTAGGCACATAGCGTTGTACAGAAATTAGTACACATTCTAGAGTATACTGCCTTACACATTCTAAATGTGTAAGACGGTATAGAGTGTTGTAAGACGAAACGGATCTCCGGTTAATTGAACTACGTTGATTTTAAGGAATTTTAATTATTTTATTCATTTTAAGAGATATGTGTTTCACTTTTGAAAGTAACTAATTTAATGAGTTACTCATATTTAATGTGTATGCAGGTTTTTAATAAGCATGATGTTTTCCTTTAATGAAACAACTTTTGAAAGAGTTATCCTTAGTTGTATCGTTTTCTTCTTCAAAACTACAAATATTTTAAGGTAGTCTGCAAAATTGAATTAGTATTATATTGTCATTCGTTTGAATACTATACTAGAAATTAGTCAGTTCCTTCAGAATTTCACTCTAAAACTAAAAAGAAGAACCAAAGTAAAATGGCTCATTCTTAGTAAAAAGTAAACATTTCAGAATACAATGGTTTCATTTTCAGTGTTGCACAAATTGAAATAAAATATAATACAGTATAAAAACACAAAATTCTATTACAAAAATCCATCTTATCGCTAAAAGTAAAATCATCGTACAAACACACATGCACATGCAAAAACATGCATGCAGCCACATATATACACATGCAGACGTAGGCTAGTAGGTGGGGGCAATATGTAGTTAGGAAACACTTTATTTTAGGGATGTTTATGAGTATAAATGGAAATGAATTCCAAAATTTGAAGATCTTATTCATTATTTGTTCTTCTAAAGGTTGAAAAATGAGAGATTTTTAGCTGATACGTAAAGTTTTTGCAATAATCTGTAATTGCTGACTGAGATGGGGAGGCTAGTGGGCGACCAGCCCAATAACAAATATCAGAATGTTCTTATACGATTATAAAAGAATTTACACAGAATAGTTATTTTTTAGTTACTTTTTTAATTATCGATCAAAGAAATTTTTGCTGAAATCTTTTAAGCTTTTTAAATAATTGCTTTATAATAGTATTTATCAAAGAAGAACCAGACGCCATCAATTGCGGGCCGAGCAAATTTTCAATAAAATGTTAGCCTAAGATAGACATCGATCAATTAAGTCTTGAGTTTGTGAGTGGCATGACGCGTTTTTTTGCTGGTTCGTGATGCGACTAATCCAAGGTAAGAAACTTTTCTTAGCAATTTAATGTAAAAATTACGAATGAAAAGTAACTAACGATAGAGAGTGCCTCAGTTAGCTGTTTAATGTTCGAAAATTATTCTGCACTGTACAGCATGCTCACTTCTAAGGCACCAAATACATCGCATATATTCTCCTGTAAAAAGAACTTTGGACGAATAAACCTGCTCGGTAAGCATCAACCTTGTTAAGCAGCAATTGCTCTGAAGTTGTCATGATAACATTTGCAAGTTTGGATGGAAGTTTTGTGACAAACTTCCACTGGAAACTGACAGGTAAGCGGCAAGGTAGCAGCTCAGGAGGGTATCCTGTACATATGTATGTACACAGCCAAAACTGCATCGTCATCATTAGTAAATGTTACTCGCAACTCAGTCAGAAACCAGACACGATTTAAGGCCTTCGTTATTTAGTGATGCAGGGCACAAGTTCCCGAATTTCTATCTATGGTATTATAGAAAAAGTTTTCTGAGTTGAAGCTTTGTTGAATGCAGTAGGACTTCTTAATTTCCTGCGCCGCACACGCCGACACAATGCGGGGTGCGGCAAAAAGCTATGACACTTTTGATTTCGTTAACAAATGTTTAGTGAATAAAGAATAATGAAAAGTCTTTTTAACTGAAACGAAATGCAACAAAATACAAATAAAGTATTAAGGATTTATTTTACAAATACGCTTGTTCTTGTTCATATTCTTTTGCTGTAATTAAAATGACAAGTGTGTCAGATCATTCTGCTGCACTCCGGATCACGAATTTGTGTGACATTATTCGAGGTTTGCTCGTTATTTTAGGACGTTTTCAACACGAAGATTTTTGGACAATTCATCATTGTGGAAGCCAAGATGTCGCCTCAAGTCCAGGGTGCGGCAAAAAGATCTCACACACATGCCAGTTTACAAAAGCAATATAATAGAAAAACGAACAAGAGTACGCTTTATTTTCGTTTGCGATAAATGAGAAGTGCACTACATATAAATTTAGGACGTAAGATTGTTCTTGTTCATCCCTTATGTTACTTCGCTTACATCAAACCAACATGTGCGTCAGACCGCCCTGCCGCAGCCTGCTCAGCCCCTACTCGGGCGTGCGTCTGGACACTTCCAAATTTAGGTGCTACACTTTAGTAAAATTTAGAGTAACTTTTTTGATCAATTGAGGAAAATACGTTTGATCTAGGGTAATACTACTTACCTTGGACAATACTTTTGAGTAAGGGCAATTTATTGGCTTAGAACAATATCATCAATTTAGTAAAATACCTCTAATTTAGAGCAATGCTTTCGGTGATACAGAGTAATTGTTCTCATTTAAGGTAATTTATAGACCCTGCTGGATAATATCTTTAATTTAGGGTGATACCTTTGCTTGTGGACTTGAGGTTTACATTTTGTGTGTTACTGATCATCGTATCGCGAGGTTTTGCGAATAATTTACGGTGAATCCTTTCGGTATCAAATACTGAGCCATGTTGCTCAAGATACGAATGGGTACATCGATAATAATGTATAAAAGTTCATTAGTTCCACCAGAACAGGCGAATATATGGCACGTTTAGACTTGGATTTAAGGCTGCAACTCGTAACTGAAATGTCAGGTGGAACGAATTAGAGGGCAGAGTATTAGTGTTTTGAACCATTATATTAGCGCTATCGAACGTATTCGTTTACTCTTCTTTTAAGATAAAAAGGGATCGTCCAAATTATGGGTCATGTTGCATTGGGACAAACCTTTCAGCAGGTTGTATTTTTATAATCTCAAGGATATTTTTGTTCGAAGTGCCGTCTTTCATGTGCCATTCCCTTCACGGTCATCGAAGTGCAGCAATAGACCAGTAGGATTCTTTGTGTTCTACAATTAAGGGGAAGCCTTATGGACGTCTGGATTATAGAAGATAACTGACAACATCATCTCACGAAGTGTTCACTGGCATGTTTGAGTTCATTTTGATTCTCAGGGGCTGACGTGGATCTCTTTTTGCAGATGCATTTTCAGTTCTGAAGCTGCTCGATCTTTTGTTGGGTGCACCGCAGAAAGATCTATTCACCTAAACGATCTCTCCGAGCAGCTCATCGACCATTCCATCGCTCTCATTCTTCCTTGCCAATCATTCAAAAGCGAACTCATTTTCTTGGGCCGAATCAATATAGTCAGTGGCTCCTGCAAGAGCTACACTCTCCAAACAGCATCCAATAATGAAAGGTCTTTCTGTGGAGCCTGGCTATCTCAGCCGTATTTTGCATAGCCTTCCCATTAGACTTTCATAGAGCCCGAGCCAACTTCCAAAAAGCCTCTTCTATTGACGTTTTTAAGAGTTCCCATATTTGTAGGTAGGCAGTCGGACCCTAGACCGCAATCGAATGTCCGCCATGCGACACAAGAACCAAAATTGGCAACGTTCCCTTCTGCAAGAAAATCTTGATGTTCTCTTCAGTGTCCTGTTTAGGATTGTTTCTTACGTTTGAGGAAGGGAATTAAAATACCCTGAATAGCGCGTGAGAAATCGCTTATCATGCAATCTTCTTACGGAAACTCACACCGTAAACGCGGTGCAGTTCTTGTAGTCGGTCTCTGTGTCGAAACTCGAGTTGTGGAGAAGCACGTCGAGCGGCAGCGTCGACATTTTTATAGCGGTCTCAGGAATTATCTTCGTACTTAGCTAAGATGGACGAGGCGATCCGTCTTGGTGTTATACTCGATTCAACTCCTCTCACACCTGCCCGCCTGTAAGAAGCTTAATTCCTGCCCATCTGATGCATTCTACTCGGAAGTGAGTGCCTGCAATTGACTCGTTCAATGCAGCGTCCATCTGCTGCTGGAGGCGGGCACTGATAATGTTGGAGGGTAGGATTTTGAATTTTCTTAGCTATCTGCAAGGTTCTTCTCGAAATAAATTTGAGTAGTTTTGATGAGGTATAGCAGGCGTAAAATTTGAGTTGCGATTATTGCAGAAATACAAGGCAGGTGTTGGAAAAAAGCTCTAAGTTACAGTTGGAAACTGTGTTCTTGTTTTGTTTTATTGTGTTATCTCTGAGCTACGAGCCCTGTTCGAGCTCAAGCTGCGTCATCACCTGATTGCCACAACTGCGTCACTACCCAATGGCGACAACTGCGTCACTACCCANAACTGCGTCACTACCCAATGGCGACAACTGCGTCACTACCCAATGACCACAACTGCGTCACTACCCAATGGCGACAACTGCGTCGCTACTATCACATATCAAGTATTGCCGCGCGGAGTGTTGGGACATCACTTGCTCGCATGATGCTCAATCCGAGACGACAGCGCGCGGTGAGGCACATGCGCCATCAGGCAACACTTTTAACTCCTTATTCGGCAGGGACGAGTTAACTTGTTCTTGCCCAACTCATATTTTTAGCTCCTCTCTAGAAAACCTATCAAATGTAACTTTGACATGAGTGTACTCGTCCTTCTTAGGCCTTCTCTATACAAACCGACCATTCACGAGCATACTTTTGTGTTTCGAGCGAATAAAGTCGTCTCAAAATTAAGCAGTTTTAGCGCACAAACTGCCAAAAATGAGGTTAATAGTGTGACAGTTCCTTTCTCATTACGATCTTACTGTACAGTCACTGCATCGTTCAGCGTAACCTGGAGGCAGAGCTGCATGGCCTCAGAAATTTGTGCGTAAAATTGTTTGCGTATTCTCATCCGTGGTGCATGCTTCATAATGCGCCGAGTCTGGTGCCAAGCCTGCCCTTACATCTTTGTTAATTAACACGATCATGTTCAATTTAAATTGCTGAGTGTTCTGACGCGTCATTGTGGTGGGTGTGTAAAAAATGTGACATCGTGTTATACTCTTGTCCTACAATTGACGTTCATCCACCATGTCTATAAATATCTTTCGGAAGTTCGTCAATATGTATTTCATTTGGGGAACGAATATTGAAGCGCATTCATTTTTCGACTCAAATAGAGTACCGATAATACGTAATTGCACGCATTAGCAAATTTAATTTTTCAAATGGGTGTAGGTTTCGTACACAAATTACAGCGATGACTGTTGTCGGTAATGATCTTAGCTAGGTAATTTAGCCAAGCAAAACTTCTGCGTTGAAACTGTGATGAAGCCCCACACGGATGCCACAAAGCAATACTTAGCTATGGATTGCATGTAGAAACAAGAAGTTTGCGATTAATGAAATGAATTCGAGGTGTCGGTTTAAATTTTTCAGCTTTAGCATGAATTTTGATGACTAATCACATGATTTTGTTAGCGCATGTACACAGAAATTAAACGCCGCGTTTGCGTACCTGAGATTTTTCAGTTGATTCCCCGCTAGCTATGGCTCTGATAGGATCCTTTGTACGTAATTTATTGACTGCTGCGTTACTTTGAAATTGGAACGTAGTCAAAGAAACAAGGGAAGGCACACTTAAATGAGCCGTGCCTCGCTGTTGAGATGTCGTGGTCGAAAATATCACTTCATTCACGAGTGTTTATCACTAGTATTTTCCGAAAATATTTCTATCAAATGAGATGTCTTCAGAAATTGAGGTTTCACGTCTTCAAGTCTGTAAAAATAGACAGCCACACGGAAATTACGTAATTTGTTAGTTTTTCCCACTTTTCTTGTTTCTGAACAGCAGAAGAAAATTCCGTTCACATGTGAACGCCTGAATTTGAGATGAAGTTTTTGCATCCATTGGGCCGATGTGTCGCATTTAAAACTTAATGAGCTCAGTTTGAAAAATATTGATAAAAAACATGATTACTCGTACAATTGGCCTACAAAGTGCACTTCCTAATTTCCTCCTGTTACTGTGGTGCAAAATAAAGTAACACAATTCAAAAGAATAATCAGCAGCGCAGAAACAGAGGTAGGCTAGAACAAACATTCAAAGAGACTAGAATCAACACTCGTATGAAGGTTGGAAGCAGAGGTTCAACTCCTCTGGATCGGGCTTATAAAATTCAGATACCTAAATATCACCTCATTTAACAAGCTTCTCATTAGAAGAAATGATGAACACACTACATCCGAAAGTTCAGCTTGACACAGATAAGCAGCAGTTCTTCTAGACAAATAGTTAACTTTCAGTCTCAGGTGCGCAGCCACGGCAGACCTAGGCTTTACAGAAACCGTATCTCACCGCTCGCAAGTACTTTGAAAGTGCGTTTCTGGCCGAGGAAGGTTAGTCTCGCTTGTTTCTGGGGCCGAGATTGAGCCCCGTTTTTCATAGGGTCTTCGAATGGCCCCAGGAGGCCCCCAGCTGTTTGCTGAGCGCCTTCTTTTCATCGTATTTAATTTTTGAGCTCCGGAACGCCTCCTATTGTACCCCGGCCCCTCCTCGCCTCCCAAACTGTCTAATCTAAACACAAGTAATGGCAACCATTTCTTTATAGCCTCCAATTCTCTCCATCTTTAATTAAATTTTTTGTAACTCGCTCGTGCTGCACTGAAGACGTAAGGATGAACTCACGAGGAAAACTAACGCACGCATGAGAACTCTTCAACTGCCTCGTTCTCACTCGAGCTTTGAGTTTCTTCCAGTGGATTTTTTAGTTTCTTTAAATTCTCTTCGTCCTTGTTGCCCTTAAATCAGCCTCTTTGTGCCAAAGAGCATCTGCAATTAATTTTTTTTCATCCACGCATTCCCATATTGACAGCTTCTGCGTACGCACGCAGTCGTCACAGCAGTTAAGACGGAAGAAATGAGTTTCTCTGATCAACAGTTTTTATTTTTTGTATTTTATTTCGCCAAAATTTTGAACATATGATTTAAGTTAATATAAGAATGATTTTGTAAAAGTATATTTTATTAGACTATATCAACTCATTCCTGTATAGCATCAATGAACTGTTTTTATTAACATTCGCTGGAAAAGAACATTCAATATAATATTCACCACTTCGTCGCCTTCCCTGCTAGACCAATAAAATGTTAAGATTGACACAGCTAAACTTTGTATTTTATTCTAAAGTTCGGAATTTTCAAATGACATTTCCCTTCGTAGCACTCATTTGATCCAGTTC
>VOMN01132625.1:0-10800 GCA_014899125.1 Orchestia grillus | reverse complement strand
TGTATATAACTGTTTGTGCATTAAATGTGTTCATTTTTTCTTCTTTTTAGCTTTTTCTACTGAAGATGGGTGTTGTTCACGCTCGAAAGCTCTAGATTTTATTACAATTTTTTATGGAAACAAGATGTTTCTCATAGCCTTAGTAATTACTTTCATAATAAGGTTACGATTTTTCGATATAATGTTGGAGTATTCAACACATTCGAAACTGCAACAGGTGCTGTGCCACACAGTCACTCTTAGAATTGATAAAATCCGATGTGAATATTTGCCTAAAAATGAATAAAAAATTTAGGATAACCTTGATATGTTCAGCATTTGAACATGAATTAAAACTTTTCGAAAGGAGATAATTCGTCTAGAGTTCAGGACGATAACCGAAACTTTTGAATTTCCCTAAACTCTGTTGCAGAAACTCCTTAATTTAAAGCTGTGTCTAGTACATCACCGGACGCCAAATGCTTGAGTGTGGCGTGGAGGAGCCACTGTGAGCGGTCTGACTGACGTGACATCGCGCCAGTTTTGTACTGGAGCAAAAAATAGGTTTGTGCAACTAGGCAAACAACTTGATGGTGTATCCTAGCAAAAGTTGATGTTTCTCCAAAGATTTAGAGTCGTGGACACAATTCCCAGTAACTCTGAATGTCATGATCTCCTGCCTCGAGACAGCATGCCACGGGCTCGCGCTGCTCGTCACGTGTTTCGTTCTCTCAGGCGGCGCGACCTTTACCTGAGCGTTAATTTCGGGCTTTAATGAAATCACGAACGCAATATTCGGAGTTAAATGAAAATATCGTGAAGAATTTCAATTGGCCTGAAATGATGGTGCCCAATAAGTCACAGTCATCAGTTTCAGGGATGAGGTCGGATAGAATTTGTACAATGAGTAAGTGTCCTCAAAGTTTGTTTGACCCTGAACTTCATCTTTCATTCATCTCACCCTAAATGAATTTCATTTAAAGTCCATCGAAAACTGGTTTTCCATAGATGATTTATTTAGTTGGTGGATTTTAACTTGTTTCATTTTTTCTGAAAGTTTATGCAGTGTCTGATCTAGCTTCTTCTTCACTCAATGATTTCTGTATATTTGCAAATACAAAGTGTTAATTTCAGTTCCACTATGAATGCATAATGTTGGTCAAAGGTAAAATGAAAGATAAATATTCATACAAATTAAATTTTCATCAATGAAATTTACGCAATTGAAATTCCGATGAAGAACTCGAAGGAAAAAAACTGAATTATAATTTAAACAAAATAATATTTACGCTAATATCTAAACAATTAATTTCATAAACAATTTAAACATATGAGCATAGGACAGGAGAAATATAATTCAAATAAGTTGGATTTCGTTCTCCCACAGGAGAAACAAAATAACTATTATCACAACAATGTGAGGTCGAACAACGATATTAACAATTGAACGTTCAATTTCCGATATTAAGGTGGTCAAATTTCCATAAAATTCTTGATATATAGTGATTTAAAAAAGTGACTTCACTGGAGTCACAATTGACTATCCCATTTCCAAGTTGATAAAGGAATGTAATTCTTGAATCTCTGTTTCCAAGAAGTAGCACATATGGTCCAAAAATTTCAGCAAATAACTACCGATTCATAATATCAACAAGTATAGTTCGAACCAATATTTCCAATGAGAAACATCACAAGTATAATTTCTAGAAAGTAACATGTTTAACTACATGTTCTTCGAATTGACACCAAGAACTTAATTTCTCCCAAGAAACATTCGTTCCGAAACATCTATCGAGCGACGTCCGAATCTCAACTTCAATAACTTGTACGTACTTATAATTTCTAACGAGTAACACTCAAGCTATTATCTCTAATTTTCATTAAATTTTTAATTTGTAATAGGTAACATCCGTTTTAATCCTTCCAAGAAGTAACATCTGTACTATAATTTTTGTGAAGCTACATCAGTAGCATATTTTCTAAGAATTACCATTCAAACTGAAATTTTGAATGTGCAAATCTTTAACTATTAGTTTTCACATTTACGACCCACAACCTATCATCTAGGGTAACACAAAACATAATTTCTGACAAATTACATTGCAACGATAATTTTTCACAACAAATGTACTACAAGCAATTGATAACGCATAGCTTCTGGTTGATGGTATCCTAGATGCAAAATAAGAATAAAAGATACACGAAACATTTACGCCTTAGACTTAATGAAATAATGTCCAAAGAAGTGACGTGACACACCCTATTAAAAATCAAAGCAGTTTTTTTCGCAGTATTTGACCTTTTTTGGAGATTTCACTGACCCGCAACGGAGTGGCGCGAGCGCTAAGACCACTTGAGGGGCGAACGTTGACGCCAAAAAAAACAGACCATTTCTCACTTAAAGAGATAAATTGCGCAAAATAGCCAGAATACGTCAAAAAATACCGTCGCTGCGAAGAACTGCCTAAAGTCTCCCGAGCGAATGCGTTAATTTTTACATAGTAGACTCTGTCACGCGGCGTTCAAAGCACAAGATTTATCAGAGGGCATTTGAGCAACTATTTCAGGTGTAAGCGTTCATCGAATTTTATTACGCAGGACATCACTTAAAATTAAACTTCAATTTAAGGTTTTGAGCCACTCAAGTGCTTGAATTTTTATAAACATTTCTGTTCAGACCCTTATTCTATTCTTATACCTATTCATACTTGTATAATTATCCTGACTTACAAAGCAATAGCTATTTTCACTATGTTCATGGAGTTTAATATTCGTTTCCACCGAATTAAAACCATCCTTGCTCTGAAGCTAGAAATTTACGGAGTGGGACTCCGAAGTGCCGACGTAATTTCGAATATAACTTCAACTTTTCTTTCAATGTCTATTTTTCATAGTCAAATAATATTAAAATACTGTATTAATATCATTATATTGGACTTTTTTAATGCATTGAAATGAATAAGACACACGTTGTTATTATCAAATGAAGTAATGAACGTTTTTTTTTCGAAAAAATACGTAAAATATCGAGCAAAATTTGTGAAACCTTGAAACCAACTGTGTGCCAATCAGTACTTTCAAAATCATGACGCATAGGAAAGAATTCGTCATCACAGTAGGAATAAATTCCAACTATACTCAGTGAGGATTTCAAAGCGAGATAAACTTTTTGGACAAACACCGCAGAAGTAAAGGGGCTTTGGAAAATCTCTAGAAAATAGGCTCCAGTATCAAATGTGACCTATGAGAAGAGCAGCCCATAATTGGAATACAATCGCATTAGATTTGAAAAGTACAAGAGGCGATTTCCTGTGCCCAGAAAAGCAAACAAACTAATAACGGCAGTGCCTTTGCTGAAGCTTCTCAGTGGAGGCACGTAGCCACCGCTATTTTGGAGAGTGATCAATCAAGGTTTTCTGCATCCAAAGTGACAGGCTATGAATTTCATATAAAAGTGAACATACGGTACAAAGGCTCATATCTATCAGACGACAGATCCTTACTTCCGCACTTCAGTTACAGCACGAGAGTCATCTAGCTCACGAAAAATCCTTCACCGTTGATAGAAAGTTCGCTTGTCCTTTTGCACTTGCACTCCGATGGTTGGGGAAGTTGTTCCTCGTGCGAATGATGGGCTCTGAATCTCTGTAGCGCCACCTCGTCACAAGACGGATTTGTCTTCCTTTTCGTTCTGACTTAATCGAAAGTGGTAGAGGAGATTTCTAAGATATTCTGGTTCGAGAAATCATCGGTACCGAGCTCTTTTTGTGTAAATAGCGAGTAGCTTTTGAATATTTGTTCTTTTTTTGTTATTTGTATTGAACATGATAGTGAAGCCTGTTTTCATCTGAGTGCGAATTTGACCACATTGAAGCACTTCCTCAGTATCATATGATAAAATAGATTGCCAGTGCATAAAATAGAGTGTGAGTTCTGAGTGCAGCTAAGTTGTTCGAGACCCCTGGCCAGTCCTTTCTTCAAGATGAAGGTATCTCAAAGAATTGTCTGATTATCTTAATGTTAGCTAATTTTTATCACTGATGAATTTTAAAAGCTACAAGCTCTTTACAAAGCCCTTAAACAAATGCAGACTGTCGGTGTCGACAATTTGCAACTCCATCCTCGTAGAGTGAGCAAGACCACGATATTACCGGTGCATAATTTCAGCCTCCGTATGCACTTCTGGCAACAGGCAAGAAAATGAAAAATTCTTACTATAATGCACATTTTCACCTATACCTACAGATGGGAGTTCAGAATGGAGTACGTATTGTTTCTTACGAGACCAATTACATTAACTTTACGCCAGACACCAGAATAATGTGACTATGTAGGCCATTCAACAGTGTTACAATTTCACATCCCTAACAGTTATTACACCTGAGCTCCATCAAAGAACATGTGTAGGAAGTAGTTACCAACTAATGACGAATAAGTCGCACTAACGTACATTTATTGCGCCAGGAGAAGACACAGTCAGAACATTGGCTATTATACGTAGTGTAATTAGGCTTTGCATGAGCTGATATTGATTCATATTCGATAGACTAAAAATGCGTTATTGATTCTGGGAATGACTCACGAGCAGATGCAGCACGAAGCACTTGTGTTGTTGGAAGGTTCGCGAAATAACACAACTGTGACCATTTAAACATTTATATTAGAAAATACTAATCTGCAGAGGTGGTGATTCTCGCATTACAATGTCGTTCAGATGGTGTATTCTGCTTTTTAGGAGCACGTAGCTTACTGTAGATTTTATCGAGTGGACACGCTCCGTGTATGGTTCTCAGAGAATAAGTTCTGTTGCTCACACAAATGAACTGTTACTTTTTTTCATGAATTTTCATACCCATCCTTCAGTCTTAATATTTAAGACTGTGTTACTATTATGTAGTCTAGATATTTATGATTGCATTTCCAGGAGAATGTTGCTGAAATTGAT
The DNA here is from genome assembly GCA_014899125.1 of Orchestia grillus. Lineage (NCBI taxonomy): Eukaryota > Metazoa > Arthropoda > Malacostraca > Amphipoda > Talitridae > Orchestia > Orchestia grillus. The sequence goes on along the minus strand of VOMN01132625.1, from coordinate 5,876 downwards.
ACAGCTTAGTACGTTGAGGTTGACTAGCCATGCATGCATTACAGCTTCAATTTGCGTCACCGTATACGATGACAAAAGACTGGTAGGAAGAACACGTGTGCTGTATGACTCTTTAGTATGAATCGTCGCGGTTTGCGGTCGCTGATAGCTTTGATAGCTGGTGACCTGAATGAAACATTTTCCTGTACAAAAAACTCATGAACTACATTCCAGTAAAAATGAGGTGATATTCTAACAGAATTCTTCACAAATACCTGCTCTCTTTCTCTCTTCTTGTCCCCCTCACTCGTCGCTCTCCTCGTCGCCGACCTCGTGGCGCCGACCTGGGAGCCAGGGGCAGCACGAACGACTTTTTGGCGTGGAGCTCAGGTGCCCCCCACTGGACTCCGGCGCCTGCTCGAGTGGGTTCATAAACAAATTAACGATTCTGTGCCATAATTCTGTCGTGAAATATGACTGCCATGAAATGACTCAGACCTTAGGGTGATGAGAATTAACTCGAGTTGAATGCAAAATTACATCAAAGGTTAATTTTTTGTGAAATGAAAGAATTACTGTAAAAAAACATTCAAACATTCCCGTTTGATATGATATGAAAAGAAACGTCTCTGTGGAAATTATTTCTTCAAAGAGACTCTAAGTGTAAACTAAACTGTCATATTACAAAAAACCACTAATTATTAGCTCGACACAGTCATGCTGATAATTACCAAGCTAGTTAGTTAAGGCTGACACGTTCCCGCTCTAATAATTCGAGCATTGAAGTTTTATGGTGTATAATTGGTAGCAGGCTTCGCTAAACATTATGGAACAAGTATACGAAGAAGCATTCATGGATGTGTAGTCTATCACAGCTGGTGACCGGAGTGAACTTTCGGAAGTTGTACTGCGCTCTAATATATTGAATAGCATGATATGTGCAATTTTTTCCGGATCATTGTTACCGTCCCTCGAAAGGAATATTTCCTATATCTTAAAGCGCAGTATTTGATCGGGAGAATTCAAATCAGGAGTATCAATGTGAGAATATTGCCAAGAACTGTTTTGAGATATCATTTTGGAAACGACCATAATACCGTTCTTACCATCAGAGTGTTCTGTCTTAGTAGGCATCTTTACTAGGAGCCTACTTAATAGGTTTAGTTTCAGTAGGAGTCCTTATTCTTATTTCTTCTTCCACGAACGATCCACTCTCTCTAAAAACACCCTCCTCTTCCCTCACTTCCACGTACGGCACATGCGATTGTTATTGAATACCATATTGCACCGTTCATGCATAAGCCGAGAATGAAAGCGAGCTTCCTTAATGACTGATCAACGTTCAGAATTGGTGTTCAACTCATAGAAGAATAAATCTTACCTTGGCTCTGCGAGGTGGGCTCGGAGTCCGGGTCCTTTTCTTCCAAACGTCCGGAGTCTTCCGCCGCCCCGCCACAGGCCCGGCACTGGAATGTCGCGCGATCCATTCTTTCATCTCCTTGGTGGACAACAAAGGTGAAAAAATCTTTAATTTTTTGATTAATTAAAATGCAGACGTAAATATTGTTGAAGGTTACATATACGAGGCATATCTCTCGGATTACAAATAGCAGCCAAATCTGCACTAATCACCCAAAAGAAGAATTTTAAACGTTAGAAACCCACTCATCATTTTTCTGCGACTAAGTTGAGTTATAAAGCATCTGCATCAGAAGCAAGAAATGGAGTTGATAATCACTTATTACTACTTTTGCCTATTGATTTGATGTTCTGGAATGCATAAGGGTGAGCTATTCAACTAAAATTACTGTTGATAAATATAAAGGACGGAAGATAAACTTCATCCCTTATTGAAGAGAACAAAAACTCGTCCCATATGAGTGGAAAGACAACGACTCCAAGCGAAGAAATACAATTATTTGTACTTCTGAAGCTGGGGACTCTCTCCCTCCCGGTTTTCCAGTTTGATGCCATGATGCAATGTCGCTGTTCATATGCACTATTTTAATTCTACTGCACCTCTTTAAACACGACATTCCCTGGAGAAACGACTCAAAAAAGCTCCTCATCATCTATGCATGTACTTACTTTTTTTGTCATCCTCTTAGAAGTGATGATATCATCAGGAGGCAACAGAGTCGGCACAGCAAATAGTATCGGAATTTGAACAGCAGCAAAGGTAGAGTTCGCCAGTGTCGCAGGAAATGATGGCCCCGCTGCAGAGGAGCTCGTAGCAGCTACTGGCTGCTGCGAGGCCACCTCGGTTGACTTGGCAGCTGCTGCGGTTGGTCCAAAGTCATCTATGATCTCACGGAACTCTCGCTCAATTCCAGAAAGGACGACTGCTCCTGGGTACCTGAATGCAAAACAACAGAATCACCCTCACTAAGAAAATTTCAATTGTTAGTGTGAAATGAGCCACTGATGATTGCCCTTTGTACAGTCTTAGTCTCGAAAAAAGTCAATGAATTAATTAAAACAACTCAAACTGTCCAAAAATCGGAAGCCATTTCGTCAACCCTTCCAGCTCAACCTTTTGTAAAATCTCTCACGTCGTCTAAATCGCTCAAATTGTCTCCAGCTGTTGTAGATCTCATACCTAACCAAATTTCCGTATCAAGAACGTGTCTGTACACTGAATAGGGATTATAAAGCAAACATTTTGTATTCGTTGGACTCTTCGGGAAGTGGAAGTGCTGAAATATCTCGTGGCTGCAAACATGCACTCGGCAATGGAGACCATCTTTGAAAAATTGCGTTTGGCCTTGGGATTCGACTCTTCAATTCGAGTCGCATCCAGTCAGTTCCAGGAACCCTGGAAACAGACCAGGTACACATGCCAGCTCTGTATTCTCATGAATATTTTGTAAATTGTTTCCAATCGAAATTTTTGGTCACGTGAGGTTTCAAGTTCCATTATTTTACTATAGAAAAATTACCCTTTTATACAATTTTGAATTTATGTCCTTAAAGAAACTCTTTTTGAAACCTCTGTTTCATGAAAACTGCATGGAAAAATATTTCATTATTTTCTGAATCCCGTCAATTATGACAAAAAACATGCTTAGAAAAAATTCGTCCTCACCGCGACCAATACGACACGAGCATGATTGCGTCTTTGCCTTCGTTGTGCTGTTATTTAGAGGCAACAAAAAATATACTTCAGCAACTTCTTGTAGTATGAAATTTGAATATGAAATGTTATGAATGGTTTTTGTTAAAAACGGCGAACATAAATGTTTCACAATTTCAACCCTGTAAGATAAACGTCCTGCCGTTCAACATTAAATTGTGATCCATCGGTGGAAAACATCAAGGCACAAATTCGGAGTAGCTTCGAAAAAAATAACATCAGGAAGCTGTAAGTTTACTTGAAGAGTTTGCTTTTGCGATTTATAATAGAAGTGAGGGAAAATATCTTCATTACACCCATGAAAAGTGTTCAGATCCTTTGAACTATTGTGCAAACTTCTGTAAGTACCTCGCCTGTGCAAACTACCAGTGTTCGTTCGAAAAGAAGATACAATTACCTGCATCGAAGTGAGTGACTTTGGAAACACCTTTTAATCCAAGACTGGTGAATTTGGGGACAAATTTAAAATCAACATTGTGAATGAATTAACGAAAAACAACTACACTCGCACATAAGAACACACACTGCTCAGACGAGTAGCCCAACACAAGCACCATCTCAGCCAACCAACACATCTGCACGATTTGTTGTCGCGAGCGTACAACATACGCTCGAGTTCTAGTCAGTAATGTCACACCACAATAAAAAAATTCCCCAAAAGTACCAAAAGCTTCACAATGCCCTTCAATTACCAGTTCCCCATTAAGCAAAGAAATTTCGTGTCGTTAATATTGTTATGCTGTTTCTCACTGAGCGTAAATCTTTCAGCAAACAGAAACAAATAAATGAGCTAATCCCCAAATTGAAACCTGAAATTCTTTAACATTTTCAAATTTTGTGTGCTTTTTTTGTCTCATAAATTGAAAAAACAGTTCATTATGTTAAATCAAGTAACGCTGAAACAAAAGTAGGAAAAATAAACATTCCACTCATATTAAAATCACAATGAACTTCCGATTCCATCACAGGTCAAACGCCCAGTGAAAGGCATCGGGTGCCGCTTACGCTATCAACTTCCCTCATTTGCTCACATTGACCGACTGGCGCGAGCCGCGAGGGGAAGGCTTTAGAGAGGAGCGTAGTGCCGGTAGTGGGCGAGCAGGCGGAGATTGTAGATATGCCGTGTGATACAATAGTATCGGATCTGGTACATAATTTTTGAAATTTGGTGCTCTTAGTACTTCGCTCATTGTATTTAGTACGGTCGCGACCAAACCGCTTGTATTTCAAATATGAGATGTAAATTAATTCCGAATTAATAAGCTACTTAACTCCAGGTTCAATTTTTCTCTAATGTTTAAAGAAACGATGTTCGAGTTTTTTGTTTTCAAATTAATGGAAATTGAAGATTGCAATTTCCGAAATTTTTAAGTTTTGTTAGGATTCTCGCTACCGTATCGCTTCTCTTCTGGATGTTAAGGTAATTTTTACCTTAAAAAAGAGTCGTACATGCAAAGCGTGACTCCATGAGTTCTCCCTTCGGTGGTCGTCGTCCAGCAATCCATTGCCTCTCGAGCACCTCTCCGGGGCCGTAAGAGATCATTTTCGAAACAAAATTATGTTCTTCAAAGAAATTTAATTCCTTTGTGGATGATCATACCTATACATTCCCGTGAGAAAAAATATTCAACATCGTCAAATATTTTCACTTAAATTTAAATGAAAAATGAATTGAGAATATTTCCTTCGATTTTAAGATACTGAGGCATGGCGAAAAATATCATTTTAAACATTATGAATGAGGGAAAACCATTTATCCAGTGTAAAAATTCACGTATATATATCATGAATACAGGGAAATCATAGTCAGGAGCAAGGAGAACACTATATAAATTAGTTAATTCATCAAGCCGAAGAAGTAGTAAGAGCATCGCACAAACCACGGGGACAAAGTGCGACCCATAGGGCAGATTCTGGGCAGTCAACTATGGGGTCGTGGGGACTCACAGACTGACGCTAGAGAGAAATAATAAAAAAACAAGGGAAAGACTTCATTAATTTCAACACAGTTGACATACACTACTTCGGTGGGTTTTCAATGCCTTACAACTGATGACGCAGGAGTGATGTGAAGTTCACACTTCCTTTTCCAACGGAAGCACTCCGCGCTTTCCGCGAAAATCAGCTTGCTCCAGCCGGGAGTCGAACGCTGTACCTCCCAGCTGTGAGCCTGACACGGTACCGGTGCGTGATGAAACCCAAATAATAGTGTGAACTCTTACAGTTATTCTGAGCTTATTGAAAAATCGCAAAAAAAATTCATTCCACAAATAAGAAGCGTATAATCTCATTAAACAATGGGATGATGCACGAAGGAGAGTAGGAGCTAGACTGAATTGCGTAGCACTTTTGCGTGCAAGTGGGATTGGAGGTGGCTGGTGTGTTACGCTTGACGTTCCACCGCAGCACAAAGTCGCAATGCGATGCAGGATGTTAGGTTAATTAACGAGTGACGGGAGGTAGGAAAGTTTTTAGCTGGGGGAAATAATCTATACACAGTGTCGTCCCGAAGTACATGACCCTTTCGTTGATGAAGAGTAAATATGATACGAAGTTATGTGGTATCCTACCTGGTATCCTACCTGACCTGGTGTCCTAATTGGAAGGATCAGTATCAGTTAGAAAGGTCACGTCTTGTCTAGTATATTACTAAAACTCTGGTTGTCTTGCTTGTTTGCTTACTTGAAACCATGCACAGAAGAGAAAATTGTTTGCATATATGATATTGTTTGTTTGTATGTATGATATGTACGTGTAAATTGTA
>VOMN01132618.1:0-13101 GCA_014899125.1 Orchestia grillus | reverse complement strand
TCAAGTCACATTTAAATGCTCTACACTCATGAATAACATTCTTAGTTTGTAAAATCAATTTTCAAAAGTACTGCTCAAAAGCAGAATCCTGGACACCAACAGCCGCAGCCGGCATTGTGACCAACCCGCGCACCTCGCTGAATGTGAACAGAAGGAAAAGAAAGGAGCTTAATTTCAATCATGTATAGTGACAACACCTTGGGTTTTAAATACCTTATCATTATTGACAACGCCACTGAGTGCAGGGGGGAAGCTGGATCCACTCATCGTTTCCAGAGAAAGACTTGTTAATCAGTTTTAGCTCCAGCCTGGGATCGAACCCGGGAGATCTTCATAGGAGGGCTAGGACGCTACTCACTGCGGCGCGAAGCCCCTGGACGAGTCTCATGTGGGTTGGAAAAGAGGCAGAAATGAATGGAGAATGTAAGTGGCAAAATACTGACTCAGTAGTGGGTTTTGCGCCTTGTTTCTGTTATTACAACGTTGATAGAACAAAGAATTGTGAAGCAGCTGCAGCGGCAAAAAACAATTGAGTTTTCCCTCGAACTGGCTTAGAAAATACGAGTATTGACACATGATGCAGCCATCTTTGGGTACATCCAGATAAATTTATTCAAAAACTTTTTTGTTGCATTTTTGTCAGTTATGAAATTGTACGTTTATTTCTAATTCACGAATGATTTATTTACTTCTCTGGACTACTTTGCCAATGGTAGTAAGACAATTCATTTTCCAGTATAAACCACAATATCGAATAAAAGTAACTTTTAATTATGGATTTGTGAACAATCGAAAACTTCAATCAAAATACCATTTCCGGATGAAAAGTCAGCTAAAAATCATCAATAATCCCATGAATTGAGTATGAGGGGGATATCAATTAAATAGCAGCGTTCCTCGGAAATATTCAACGTAAACAGTCGGAAAAGATGATTTCCAGCTTGAATATCCAAACAGCATTTCCGCAGCGAGTTTTACCTACAATTTACTTTATAACCCAAAGAATGGCATGGTAATTTTTGACTCAAGTATGATTATGAGGCCCGATGCCTACTTCTCGACCTGATGATGATTTGTTAGTTGCGTGGGACTGCGGACCTGTTCTGTGAGTCACTGGGCCACATCCGCAAACGTTTCCTCATCTGCTGCACGTGATGGCATGTGGCGTGTAGACAATATTTTCCATTCAAACGAAAGGCATCAACATGTTTGTTTAGTATTGCTACGATACATATTAATGCTGATATATATTCGGATGATGGTTGATTTCTAACTTTCGGCTGCCAAATCCATTGGATCCGAAAAAGAATTATTGATGACTTGTTTACTCAATCTAAAATTAATGCGAAAAACTTTTTGATATATTAACTATCGTTCAAAATATTCGTATTAGTTCCAGTTTACTTGTAAAATACACTCGCGTAACAACATCTACCCTCAAAATGCGTACCCTCGTGTGTTTTTTATACAACCTTGAAGTAATTTTTCTCATTTAGAGTGGGAAACATTCTCGCAGGTCCCTCTTGAATGCTGCACGACTCTTTGACCTCAATTCACCTTCTTAAACTGTGCCGTGCATTCCTAGTTTTGGTGATTGGATCTTTGTCGCACGTCGGAGGGTATGATCTGCCAGAGTATCGCGACAGACGCGTTTTTCACCCCCTGAGCAATATCATTTTTATTGCTGTGTAATGACGCGCTGTGTTGAAATAATGAGTTTACACTCAACTTTCGACTGGCTGATTCGTGAGCCAGAAAATGATGACGAGGCTTTACAACGTTGGTCCAGCATTTAACGACCTCTGGAGATTTAATTGCCTGTGCAGACACTTGGTTAAGTCTATCAACAGCCATAAGGCGGAAAATTGCGTGTTTTATGAAAAAACAAGGAGAGAGAAGCCAATTTATTTTCTATGATCGATTTCATTCTCTTTTATTTTGACACCAAGCTTCAACAGATTGAACAGCACACTGTCTTACAGGGTTCTACTACTAGCCCTGCAATGATATTGACCAAAAAGTTACACTATTGTTAATATTGTTACACTATTACTACATTAAATTTTAGCTCAAACGAGTTGATTTTGCAAACTTTCAATTAGCAAGTGAGTAAAATCCTAAGTAAAATGAGTTGGGAACGCAAAGGAATGCTGCAACGTAGGATTCTCGCACCAATTCAAAGTATATCTCTTTATTTTCAATTAGTGTTTAAGTACTTCTTACCCCAAAGTTAAACGCAACAAAATAAAAATCTGCTTGAAATAGAAAGTACTTTGCTTTCGTCAAGTATTTATTTGCAAAGCGCTGTTTGAAATTCACGGCTGACTGCCACGAGAAGCTTAAAACAAATTCTATGCTGACAGACGCCACTCACCCATCGGAGCAGCCGGATAACTTTCCTTATAGTTTACACGCAAACATCAAGAACGTGTCTCGATCTTTTTCGTTGGATAATTATATCAAAAGAGTTCAAGTTTCTTTCTTTTTGTTTTTAAACACTATCGATGTTTAATTGTGTTTACAATCAACCAGTTGTCCGCTTCTAGATTCAGTTACATGATCTTTAATGGCTTGTTCTTTTTAAAATCATCAGCTCTTTAAATTAAGTGTGAAGCCCATGCTTCAATATTGGTGAATTTACTGAACGAAATGGTAGACGAGCTAATGAGGAGTGGTGAAAATGATCTGACCTGTAGATACGAGAAAGATTATTTTGTGTGGGGAACGTGAAGTGAGTGTTGGAGAGTAGAAGTTTTAGTTTGAAATTTAAGGGGAGTCTGTACTAAAACATTGTGGTTCCAACAGTGTACCATATGAAAATATAGGAACAGAGAGTGAAAAAACAGGATAAGGTTGAACGTGTCAGAGACACTTGAGAATCACGCTCAGTGTTACTTGAATGGATAGATTGAGAAATGAGGAGGTGCGTAGAAAAACATACTTTGTTAGAGAGCTAGAGTGTGTAGCTAATGAATAAGTGTTGCATTAGTTTGGTCATGTGGGGAGAATGAATGACTATAGGGGGGTAAAATGAATTAATGAGTTAAACACTGCTAGAAGGGAAACGAAAGGTAGGCCTAGACTCAACTGGTTAGACGATGTTGAAGGTAAATTACAAGGTATAAATCTGTTCGAAGGAAAGATGAGGTTGTATGTATAAAATAGGAGTGAACGGAGGATAACACTGAATGATCGTGATTGACACAGTTCCAATGCTTGCCCTCGTATTGCATTGGCTCCACTTGAGTTCACAATGGATGGGACGGTGGGAGACATAGCCGACAATGACATTGTGAGAATAAACCTTCGGTTTTATTTGGGCCTCATGACAATGGTCTCACGGGTATTTTAAACCTTCAGCAGCTGAATGCCTATCTATCGCGGCTGTCTGAGTGAGTGGCCAAGAAACTGCTGCACGTCATTGATTCATATTTTTTCTTCAAAACTATGAATCCTCGACGTATATATAAAATAAAGTGATCCTGGTATTTGATTTGACTTGTTTAAAGTATCACAAAGTCAAACGATGAAATTTGAGCATACGGCTAAAGTTCATAAAAGTACTCAAATCATCTCACAATTATTGCTTTGTTCGTGCATAAATTCAAAACAAACATTATGGGAATTTCTCGTTAAATGTCTACCGCAAAAAAATAGATAAACTGTGCACGTCTACACGTTGAGAACTTAGATTCTCTCTATTTGTACAACATCTTGAAACAGATAAGAGGTTCTATATCTGCCGGGGGTTTTACTATGGCTTATAAATTCTTTTTAATAACTAGACGCAAAACAAGCAAGTTTGCTCCTCTGGCACCAATGCCAGCAAACTGAATAGACCCGGCGAGAGAATTCTCAAAGTATCACTCTGAGTCATATCATGGAATAATTAACTACGAAAGGGTATCACTGGAAAGCTAGTTTGTCATGAAAATATATATCCATGCTTGTAAGGTCACCACTGTTCATGGAAGTTTTCCAAGCATTATCCCTGTTTTGCTACTATTCTTTGATCGAAAAACATTCTGGACACTTTTGGAGAGCGCTAAAAATTTTGAAAATTTAATTTAATTCGAAACTTCATAATATGAATTGATCAAATGAGTAAATCAACTCCTCTCACATGCATAATGCCGCATTCTTTCACACAATATTCATCTATAAGCTATATCTATGAAGAAATAACTTTATTTAATCACAAAAAGCAGTATTATTATACCCAATGAATATTTAACGAGAGCTTTTCAACAAAAATTGAAAACACCTTTAATTTAAATTCATCAAGATTCGGAAAAACGCTGCAATGCCACTCGCTTCTTTTTCAACGCTAATTGTGGCAACATCTTGTTGTTTTCTTTTAGACTGTGTGTTAGTTCGACGTGAGGTTCACGGTCGTCGGAAAATTTCTTCAAAGTAAGGATTTTGATGCAGTTTTTGGATATTAATTTGTGTTTTACGTTTAATTTCGACCGCATGTGTGTTTTTATTGTTTGGTGTAATGTTAGACTACGGAGTTTTCGTCTCTTATAACTAGAATGAGTTATGTTACATATTTTGAATGCTGACTGATATTTTATCTTGCGTATGAAAACATTCAAGAGATTACAGAGTGACTTTTCAGATTGTAGAGCTATATATTGGAAGTCTGTTTTTGCTCAGCTGTGAAAAGTGCATCTTGAAATAATTAAGTGCTAGATAAACCTAAGCGTTGTCAGTAATACCTCTTGTTAATGTGCCTCGGTTGATCAGTTTATTGCTAACAAACTTGAATAGTGTTTGATTTTGAATGCAACGGAATGCTTCTTAGTTATAGTTTTCAATGAAGTTGCTACGTGCATAATGTTTGCCTTTGTTACAATGTCATAGAATGACCTCGATTTCGCTCATTTGAAGGTTTATGTAGATGCCAATTGTCACCATATCTTTGTGTTTAGGTACTTAAAACTTCTGTGATGTAAATGTGAGGTGTTAATGATTTTGGTAATATTCTCAAAGTTTGTATTGTATCAATATAAATTTTAGTGTAGAATTCATTTTTGTGAGTGGAGACTTAAGATAGTGTACTTTATAGGACTAAATTGAAGACAGAATTTTCATCTGGTCTTGACTACGGTTTTTGAAGGCTTAAGTAGCTAACACTTTTTTATATTTATAGTCTTAGTAGGTTATTAGTTATTTAGGGCAGTTTGTATCTATTGGTAGTAATTTCTATGAATTTCTAGGCCAATTTCAGCAGTAAGCTTATGGCTAACAATGAATTTTTGAGGCACAAAATGCACCTTGCTTCAGGTTTGCCATTGACTGTTGGTAGTCATGTGTTCTCTGTGGGCTCATTTTCTTGTAAAATTATCTGCAAGTGATAAATTGTTGTCGAGAGTAATACCCAGAGTTTGAGACTAGAGCAATTTACTGTGGAATCTACTGAACTTCCTTGCCATTTATGTGTTTGACTAGTTTTCATTAACCTTTCTTGCATTAGTCTGCTCCATAGTTAGGTGATTCACAAGTTATCTTAGGTTTGAATTTCCCAACACTTTTGTGTTCTGAAGTTAGAGGTGCTTACTTCTGGTTTCCAATTAAGTTCTTCCAATTCATTAAATATAAATTTTACTAGATTTTCAGTTCTCTTTCAGAGTTGACTTGAAATTCAACCTATAGAAAAATATAATCGATATTGGCTTTTTTTGAAAATTGGTTACAAATATAGTTTAAACCTTGTCTCTTTTGGATAGCTTTTTTTTGCTAATAGGTTTATAAAGAAAGGTGCCAAGTTCTCCAAGATTGGTAAACTTATGTATGTTACTGTTGCTGACTGCACAGAGTGTGCTACTCATTTTGATGCATCAGTTTGAATGATTTTTTAGAATAGCAGAAACCTAATTTGATGGAATGTAATAATTAGTTGATATTATGCAGCTTGGGTCCAGTTAGGATATGTTTGGTTAGTTGTACATGATGTAGCATGATGCCCATTGTTGGCTAGTGACTCAAATTTTTGTAGAGTTTGCATTGTTATGTTCTGTTAGCATACAAAACATTTTGAATATCTTTCAATGTAAATTTTTTTAGATGTGAAAACTTTTGGAAGTGTGTTTGTACCATCTTGAAGTGCAATTTACATCCAATGACACCAAATTGACGGCTGTGCAATGAATGGGACACTGAACGGTTAATTGCAGTAAAATGAATATTAACCCAAGATCTACAAGACTTGTTTCTATAGTATAGTACAAGCAAAATAAAATATTATTTTCCAATAGATGCAATTCATTTTTACAAACAAGAAACTCGTCAATACTGGGACAATTGTACTGAACATTTTTAATCTCGTAAAAAAATTGTTTTCAAATTTAAAGATGATTAAAAGCAGTTGGATAATTTTAATACCATTTTTTGTATTGCATCAAAAGTTATCTTTAAATTTAAAGATTTAAAGAAAGATATTTGTAGAGCTGAAAAATGAAATTCCTGGCTCTTTAATTGTTACCATGGACTCTATTTCCTTTATGTGATTACATTTACAGAAGTTATCTAAAATGAACTTGAAATACACACAGTAAAAGTAGTTGCGCATGCAAAGACTAAAAGTAATCTACTAATAGACTCATTTCTTTAGAGCTAGAGCTTGTGTATTTCATTTAGTTGAAGCTCTAAATTTGTGGCTATAGATGAAAATTATTCAAGCCATCACTTTATTGAAGGTTTTGTTTCTTAGTAATTGTAATATAATCATTCAAGATTTTTTTACAACCATATTTTTGTCTTGACTTTTTGTATTTCAAGCATTGGACAATTGATGTAATTTTCACCTCAATATTAAAACTTAAGCTAGGGCCTACTAAAATTGTGTCTTTTTCTCTAGTTTTACATGGGTGATGGGAATTCATTGGTATTTATTTCAATTATTTTATAGAATTGCATTAATTTAACTTTAAATTAACAAGTGATCATCAATTCTGTTGCCATTATGAGCATGGCGAGCATTTTACCGCTACGATTATAGTGTAGAGTAATGCTCATTTTGATTCCTGTTCCATAGTCATTTTAGAGCCAAAGTCAAATTTATTTACCCTGCATGATGCAACATGCTGAGGGCCAGCTACCAACTGGAGCAATTGATTTGAGCTACTGGGCATTTGGAACTTGTAATACATTCTACAGGATAAACTATTAATTCCAACTCAGTTCATGTACGCTTCTACATTGTTGGGTTTTCAATGCATGATAACCAATGTGTGGGTTATGTAAGAAATGTTAAGTTTGAGCTTCAGTTCCCTCAAGAAGCACCTGGGGTCTCAAAAAAGTGTATGGTCAGCCAAGAATTGAACCCCTACTTCTCAATGTGAGCTGAATGCTTGACTTGAGAAGCCCCACTGCAAGCCATGACCTAGCAGTGCTAGATGCAGAGCTGCTTTGGTGCAACTTAAGTGCTCATATAAAATGAGTTAATTTTTAAGAAATAGATTACTCTAGTTTTGTGTCTGAAGAACCTAGGCAATCTGCATCGCCTGGAGCAATTTTTTTGATGTGTTAAGTAGAGAATAACACTGCAATGCTTCAGTTACTCACTTCTATTAAATCAATACACTTGTAGGTGGTGTAAATCAGGCCTATTTTATAAGTGTGGATCATGAAGGAATTAAAAAAGCAGTTTATTTTCTTACAAAAAGTTGCCCTTTACTGTGTACTACAATTTTGGAGTAAACTTTTTTGGATAGATTAACCAATATTTTTGCCATTCATTAATGTATATTTTTTCTGTGCAGATGTCGAGCAAGGGTAGAGTATACTGCAAGAGCCTCCGAGGCAAGTCTAAGGATGAACTGTACAAGCAGCTGGACACACTCAAGCAGGAGCTGGCCAGCCTCAGAGTGGCACAAGTCACTGGAGGCATGCCATCCAAGCTCTCAAAGATGTGAGTGAGAGGGTGAGCAAACCTCGTGCAACTTGCTCTGTAGCTAGGATACTATATGGCGTCTCCCTCATTAGTAAACCTCATGCAACTTGCTCTGTAGCTAGGATACTATGTGTTGTCTCCCTCATTAGTTGGTCAGGATGCCGCGTGTCGCTTGAGCAGTAGTTTAGATATCTTTCTTAATGCCCCGTGCATATCGTCAACGTACGTTGTCTTTCTTGTTTTACCATTGTGGAGTTGCCGAAAGAGGAGTGCTCAATCTAGCTCAGCAGGTTGTTCGTCGTGCGGGATCAGACGGATCGCAGAGCTTAACGTTTTTTGGAGCATGCGCGGCGCTGTGGTCCCCCAGTAGTTGGTTGATTGAAAGAAACCGGTTTATTCCAAAATCGGTCCTGCACAAATACTTTTCAAGTAGTAAATGAATCTTGCTTAAATATGGAAATAATGTTGAAACTTAGTACGAATTGAGATCTTCAGTACACTAGCCAATCGTTCAGCGTGAAGTGGGAGCCAGCACCAAAACTTCAATTGTACGCCAAGCTCATGTGTGATAGTAAAATATTAAATCTAAGGTTGAACCAAAGCATTTTTTTTTCTTTGAATGAGATGAAACAAATTTGTGTTATATATTAATATCTATTGAGAAAAATTAAAATATTGTTCTACTTCATTTATTTTACTTTTATTAAATCACTTCTGTGAGAACATAAGATAGGCTCAGGCAATATGGTTTAGGTTATCAGATTTGTCTATGCTATGGGGAGTGGCGTCTTCTGGGGTGCAGTGTTAGTGAACCTCAGTTATAGCCAAGCTTCGAAACTTCTATCTTTTGTGCTCACATTACTTCTTTTCATTTTCATGCCTTCGCTGATGATTTTCTTTTTTTTTTCTTGTAATTTTCTTCTTTTCTTCCTATAATTTTCTTTTCTTCCTCGACTAGCTGTTTCTATGCATAAAGATACTTGTGAATACTTGTTACCTCGACACACCTGTGCGTGAATTAAAGGTTTTCTAAAGGCCATAATAAATGGTCCATTCATTTCGCTCCTTTGATATCACATTTCATGTGGCTAACAAGCTTTAAACTAACTAATGTAGTAATTTAAAAAATGAATTTTATTGATGTGTCACGCATGTCTGATTAATTGGTTAACCGATATCGACGAATAAAATGTCCTGATTTTGATGCACGTGTCCTTGTTACGCAGCCGAGTTGTGCGTCGCTCCATCGGTGCCGTCAACATCGTCATCAGGCAGACGATCAAGGCCAATCTCAAAAAATTCTATGAGGTGAGATTGTCTTTCCCACCTCGTGTGAACTAAATCCTTCTTCTCTTTATCAAGTGGAAGCAGTTTTTGTTCCGTGTTTTGAACGAGAGGCAACAGAGAATGGAACTGTTCTTCTTTTATTTTCTGTTCAAAATAAATTTTATGATTATGACCGTTGAATTATATCAAAGTTTTGTAATGGTGTAAGTCGCTGACCAGTGAATGACTTCATAAAGCCTGTCAAAGGAATTAATACGCGTAACTTTGAATTATTTGTTAGCTTTATATGATAGATGCTATATGACGCAATCGAACTGTTTTGTTTATTCTGCAATGCTGACTTCGGTTTCCTGAGCCGTCTGATAAACTAAACTATCGAGTGTTACTGCAGTTAGACTACCTAGTTCTGAATATGATCTCAAAAAGGTGGGGTGGATGATGATCTGTAGACTTGCCAGACCTGCCTGATCACGGCCCTGTTGCGGAGTTGAGGGTGTTGTAATATCAGCGATGGAGCCCACACCAAGGGGCTCCCGTTGTCGTTCCGAGTGAAGGAAGAGAGGGTGCTAGCTCGTAAGAGAAAATGGCTCACGATTCATTATTTCTAGTTTCAAACAGTTTGGAGATTATTTTGTGAAAATAATTTCATTAGGTTTAAATCACGTACTAGGCCGTAAGACTCGATTTCAATCTTCGTGCGGCAGCGTTCAGGGTGCCGGCGAGGGGAACACGGCGTGAATTAAGGGTGTTATGTGGTCTATTGTGCCGTTTCGTGGTTCACAGCCCCGTATAGTTCCCGGCGGACTGATTTGGCTGAACTGTTATCAAGGAGGCGTTTTAGTTCTGGTATCTGGCTCCATAGTGCATAAATTGATGTCCATCTGTGACGAGTTTATGGGCGAGTATTTTGGGTTCCGGATCAAGTATCAGGACGGAATGTTGGTTAGTTTACGGACATGTTTAATTAAGACGCTATTCAATAATTGACTTTTCAATAACTCAGTTCACTAGTGCTCGTATTTCTGATCACTGCAATTTGTTTTTGCTCTTGAACATTACCCTTTTTCACTCTTACAGTAAACTTGTCCAATTATCTTGTAGAATGGAATGAATTTAGAACAGTTTACAACTAATGGTAACATGTTTCTTAAGTCGGTTTGACATACTATGACTATGTAGTCAGTATAATTTCCGAATCATATTAGGAGAGCACCCCTTTGTATTGTGGTTTAGCCCATGTGTATTGCCAAAGTCAATATCGTGACACGTGTGTTGCAGAACAAGAAGTACAAGCCCCTGGACATGCGCCTGAAGAAGACTCACCAGATCCGCAAGGCCCTCACGAGGCACGAGCGCAAGATCAGGTCCGCCAAGCAGCAGCGCAAGATCAGGCTCAACCCCAGGCGGAAATATGCCCTCAAGGCCTAAATAAACGCCAGCCTGTGGATGCTGTGTTTTATTTTTGCCGCTCCAAGTGAAAATCTGAAATTGATCATCTTAACCCCTTTTACTTCTGGGCATAGAAATACTTCTTTTATTAACTTTTCAGAGTTCTAGTGTATGAATAGTTTCAACTCGAGTACTGGTTCGTTTTTTTTTTCGAATTGATTCTAAATTTGGTTAGATGCACCAAGTGATAATAAGGTTGGAGTGTTCTTGTAAGACTGAAAAAGCTACTCCACGTGAATGCTGTCCGTGAGATGTACTACGGCATGTCTCGTAGGGCTCATCCGAGGGTAATGGGCCCTGAGCTTTAGGAACGTTACTCCGTGGATACGTTTTGGGAAAGGAGAGTGTCATGATCTGTCGGTCGTGCTGCTCTCGTGCAAGTCCCTCGAATGCGATGAAGTGGTAGCGAGTTTCAAGAAGTGTGGATCTTCGGGGCTCGCTCTAATAATTCATTCGGGTGATAGTATGGGTTTTTCAATCCTAACCTAAAAGAACTGGTGACCTCGAGGAGACTATTAGGTTGCCTCAGCTATGGATGAGCCTTCGGAACTTCTTTCGTACCCACATCGTTTTTTTTTCACACTTTCTTTGCTATCTCTTCTTGCTCTTCCACCTTAACTTCCGGGGTCTTCGCGCAGGGATTCCGGTGTGGGAACATACTTGTGCATAAATTCCACGTTTTTCAGACCATACTAGATGGTCTCTTCGTCTCGTCGCTCCTTGTGGATAGGAAGTTTTAAATTACGAATATCCCATAACCTTTGGGTGAAAGGTAAATTTATCAGAAAATAAGAGTTTTTGGACTGCGTGATGCACTAGAAAGTATTAGGTCGTCGGAAAATTGAAGCTCCTCGGAGAGGAAGGAACTGTGACGGCGAAATGTTGGGGTGTCTGAGATATAGTATTGGATACTAATTTCTAAAAATTCCGTGATTGACGAGACTCGTCAGTCGTCACTCGAGTATGGGATGGAGTGGTGAGGTGTAGCATTTATCATGGTTTTTATCGGTTTGAAAATAAAGTTTGATTACGAGAGATTCGAAAGCAGTTCGTATAAATGTAACACACGGACCTAACGACATCCCTAGAAGCAAGGTTAATTTTTACTCGTGAAACAATCCTTGAAGTGAATTTTAAAGTAGACTTATCACAAGACTGCAGCTACTGTTTGTATGAAGTTGGGTGCAGTTCTGTTACATATGAAGGGGTTTCATTATTCTTTGAATGAACTATCGTAAGACTCGTACCGGTCAAATAAACCCATTTACCAGAAAGAATGTTCGAAAATGCTCATTTAAACGGTCACGAGACTTGGACGTCTAGGGGAATCGTAAGTGAAAGAAATATTAAGAACGAACGATAGTTTTAAGTGAGGCGAGGGACTCACAGGTGTTCGAAATTCCGTCTGCGCCGATACATGCGTAGAAGCGCCGGCGGAATGACAACCGAAATCGTACGGAGACGCCAAGAATTTCAATAATCATAGTACAAGCGTCAATGATCCTGCCGATATTTTATTCGTACGCATTTATTGGAAGTTTTTAATGAAGTATTTTCGGGATTCTGTCAGAGGAATGAGGTTCCGTCATGATGGTGCTCTCTTTGCTTTCAAATTAACGCCATCTCGGTACCTCTCCCTCTTCATTGTCAACTCGTTGCTCTTGTGCTCAAGGTACTCTGTGTGGAAACTCGCCTTGCGCATAGAATTTCGTTTTGAAGTCAATACTATATGTTCCCTTCTCTTTCGTTGCAACATAGCGCGCGTCACTGAGTCACTGCAAGCTATACAAGTGCCCAACAAGAAATGTTAGAACTAGAAACATACATCGGTGCATGGGAGCCCGATTGTGTCGAGGGGTGCACCAACCACCGTGTGGCAGTTGTCACTCGAGGTTTTCGTCCCAAAGGGTAAAATGATAAATTTAGACGGGGAATTGATCATTTTTATTATCTCATACGATTATATAAAAAAATCCGATTTTATTAAGAAAACTCCATGCCGCAACGAAGGCGCTTTCGTTACATCCAGAAGTCATAGCTCTATGACCTATGGAAACATAAAATAGGGAATTTCGGTGTCGAATTCAGTTACAATACTTGTACCTACACTCCTAAGATTTTCACGACTATAATAATTTTAGAGTTATTTAAAATAAATGTAATATATATTCTCAAGAAGGCCGGACTGATTTAGTACTAAAATGTAAAATATGGTACCCTACCAAGACAAGAAGGGACTTAATTTTAATAACGACCGTACAGGCTGCTGAACAAGATGAGCGCAAGCAAAAAACATCACTTTTAAATAACGTTTTTTATCAAATCCTGGTGAATTCCTGGGTGAGAACATGAGAAATTGGAATCCACGTTATTCCAACATAGTTGACGTGCGTACAGCCTAACTTATTGATCGTAAACACCACAGAAATACTGACAGAACACTTGAGTGCAGTGGGACGTGCGGGATT
>VOMN01132617.1:0-21892 GCA_014899125.1 Orchestia grillus | reverse complement strand
TAGATCTCTGCGCGACCTGACTGCTCGGCTGAAGCTACCCAGACGTAACCGCGGAAAAACCCATTTGCTCCGAAGCTGAATACGAATAAAATATCAATTGAAATAATCTGCTAGAGGCTGTAATATATACACTATATAAAGAACTAAAATGCCGATGCATATGATGCTCTAACTTGAATGTCATCGTATATGATTCATAAGTGAAGTTTACATACACCGGTATTGAAGGAGGATTGTATAATTTATTGTAGATAATTTTATATTTATTTTCCCAAGCTTTCAGGTTCTGTACACAGCTCGTTATCAAGGGAACGAGATCTTAAACAAAACTGTGAGAGGAGAAGGGTGAGGGGGAGGGGGGAATCGCGTGTCTAGTATATAGTATCCAGGGATTTAATTTTTAGGACAATGCGTGGTCAAACAAAACAGTTGAGAATAAGTTAAATTATCATCTAATC
Source organism: Orchestia grillus (assembly GCA_014899125.1). Classification (NCBI taxonomy): domain Eukaryota; kingdom Metazoa; phylum Arthropoda; class Malacostraca; order Amphipoda; family Talitridae; genus Orchestia; species Orchestia grillus. The sequence goes on along the minus strand of VOMN01132617.1, from coordinate 21,434 downwards.
AATCAAACTTTCACCATTGGACAATCTCACTCCATTTAGATGATAACTTTATTTTTTATCATAACAGTTTAATTGATATTGGTATTGGTTTCATATCAAGACTTTCAGCGGGCCATTATGCGAGGTTTCTCGGATGTATTTTCAGTTTTATATATTCTATAGTAACTTTTTAAAATTTTGGGTATTAATGTTATGAACAATTTTGATACGTTTGAGGCTCACACCTTGGAAGCTCTATTTATATGAAGACTCGTATTCGCCATACTGTTAATCATAAAGTGTTTATTTCTGTCAACATAATGGAATCCTGTAACAATTTAGTGCTTACAAAGTAGCTTGTTCTGTCTTTTTCTAAACGTACATCTGAGCTTTAATTACCCGTATTTAATTTAATCGTGACTTTTGAGTAAGTTCTAATCAACATCGGAGTTTTAGTAGTGTACAAAACAACCCGTAACCCCCTGGGTCACTATTTCAAAGTCTCGTTTGAGTGTCTTAGGATTCTCCTTTATATGCAAACAAATATCCAAAGACAATAATGTCTTTCAATAATGTCACTCTTTAGTCCCAGTGTACTGTAGCCATGATACAATGGGAAAACCCTTACTCCTCTGGTTTAGTCTACAGACGGAATTACCATGAGACGAATTTTGAATTTCTACCCTGTTTTATTACTTGTGAGTGAGCACAGTTACAAACAAGCAAGCAAGATGATCACAGTTTCAATATCATATGTACTAGACTTTCGTAGCCCGTTGGGTCATTTTATGTCCAAAAATTAGAAGGTTGATACATGACAATTTCGGTGTAAGGTCTCGGTCCGTTAACCCTTCTGTGCGCCATGACCTGAAGCTGTTTATTTATTGTTTTTCCAGACTTGTATTTGAAAATATTTCAGATCTCATAGGTATGAACACTTTTGAATATCCGAAGATCACGCTGTGGAAGCTATTTTCATATTCAACCCTCTTGGTTTCTATGCTTCCGTTTCCTTTGCCTGCCCAGCTTCCCATAACAAACCCCGTAGGATGCGGTTGACATCATTAGCCAGTTAAACTGAGGCTTGCATTGGACAAGATTCGTTTCAAAATGCTTCTTTCCAATCAGTCCTCGCTAATTGGAGGCTATTTTTCTATTTTCTTGGCTTGATATATTCAGTTTTCATTATCTATTCAATTTTGGGCGCAAGTAGGGCTTCGATGGAGTTGCGAAAGAGTTTTTTCTAACCGAATGCGGTAAGCTCTCGAAAGATAATGAGTGATTTTTAGTGACGGGACCAAAGAGAATCTACAACTTCTGAAATAATCTAAGGATGTTGAAAAACTGAAAAGCAACAGTATCGTGAGACCCACAAGTTATATCTTAATTACTTTTGAAGATGACATTATTCATGCGCGGAGGCTGTTCATTACGGCACTAGTGAGTTTGATCCAATTCACCGGATTTCTGCCTCGATGGATGCCTTGAGTTGTTGTAGATCTGTCGGCTCATGACGGTAAACTCATTCATTTAGGTATCCCCTAAGGACACAATGGTATCGAATAAAACTGACGTATCTCAAAAATTCATAGATTCTTCTTTTTTAAAGTCCGTTCTATTTAATACGAGTTGATGAAGATTTTTTCTTTTGTCCCGTCGTTGAGAATCACCAAGTACTGAGAAAATGAAGTGAAAGCTGGAGCTGTATGCCAATCTTGTAAGAATGATATCGTCTTATAGTCATACTATATTTGTTATATTCCATACATTTTAAAGGTCGCGTTTCATCTTTTTCTGTATTGTATTCTGCTTTGTAACAAACATCCCAAGCCAAAGAAAATTATTCACTGGTTTTAGTACCAAGGAGCCGTAACCATGTCACGATGGATAATCCCAATAAAATAACTATGAGATGAGTTTTAAATTTCTGCCTTTTGTTAATACTGGAGAGCATTCACAGCTTTAAAGAAGCAAGATGGCCCGAGTTTTGGTATAATATTCAGTAGGATTGATTGAGAGATAAATACATAGATAAATAGATGAATAAATAATGTACATAAGGCCTCCGTGTTTACTGTACAGGATGGCTTCATTGGGCGTGCCTGTGAGCCATGTCTACGTGTGTGCCGTGTCTGTGTGCCACACCTGTGTGCCGTGTTTGTGCGCCGCACCTGTGTGCCGTGTTTGTGTGCCGCACCTNCTGTGTGCCGTGTCTGTGTGCCGTGTCTGTGTGCCGCACCTGTGTGCCGTGCGTGCGCTTCCTGTGGCCCTCCGACAACCACCGCCGCCAAAGATGTGCCTACTCCTCACGGCGCTTGCGCGATTTGATGTCATGTATTTGCCGTTGCTGTTCATCTAGCAGAATCTCACAGAGAGGGATGTCTGTGTAAAATTCAAGTCACTATTCTGATTGTAAGTCCTGATTTCTATTCATTGAAAAAAAACAACCTCAAAGGCCGTATCACTGAAATTCCGCTGCAAATAGAAAATTTAATTTTTATCCATACACCATCATAAATGTTGGTTATTTAACAAGCGAATTTTCAGGTGCATTTCGCTCTTCAATCACGTGCTCCAAGCGCAGCACTCTGTCACCGTTCCAGCAGACACTGCCTCTAATTTGCCGAGATTATTTACAAGCTTCGTTAATGAGTATTCCCAGTGGAGCCGCTGTCGCTCGGTGCAGACCAATCCTTCATGGCTGGCGTCGTTTGCACAGATGCCAAAAATGCCCAATAATTACCCAACCCGGAAGTTTTTGAGCCTAGATCTCGAGTGCCGTGTTTTAGGGCCGCATGAACCGCCTGCTGCTGGTGGTGCTTTGCTTCTGCCGCCAGTCGCTTTCTCAAATCTCGTTCATACTTTCACGGTCGCGCATTGTGCATGGGCGGTGTGCGCTTGTTCTGAGAGAGGCTGCGTCTGTTGCGATGTTGTGTCTGGTGTTGTGCGGTGACATCTTAATGTTACCTCTGGTGTTGTGAGGTGACATCGTAATGTCACGTCTGGTGTTGTGAGGTGACATCGTAATGTCACGTCAGGTGTTATGAGGTGACATCGTAATGTCACGTCTGGTGTTGTGCGGTGACATCGTAATGTCACGTCTGGTGTTGTGCGATGGCATTGTAATGCCACGTCTGGTGTTATGAGATGACATCCCGACGTCGCCTCATACCCGGGGTAATAGAGTAACATCACAATACCATGGAGTGCGTGGGGACCATTACTTCTCCGACACAAGACTGCAGCCCCAGAGTGCAGATCTTAGTATGGTGCTGCGTGCGCCTTCTTATGAAATTATCTCCGAGTCTCCTCTGTCTTTTGCGAGCGTCGGCATCGCGGCGAGAGAGCGGCATGGGAGCAAAAGCTGATTGCTCTTAGCTGGCCATCAGTTAATTGGAATCCTCTGCGCTTGTAGAGGGACATCGCTGCCAATAATGGCATTCACTCGAGTGCGCCTCGCTTGCTTACCGGCCATTGAGCGGGCACTTCCTCTCACAACGCGGCCACGAGCGCTCATGAAAATACCGTCCCCTGTTGACTGCAGGATGTGGAACGAAGTGTCAGTACAGCGATGTTCTGTAGCAGTTTATTCTGGAGGTTAAAATTTCCTTCGTCACGCCAATGCTGTTCAGGAATGTGTTTATTTTTATCGCATAAGATGTTTGCCGTGGAATTTCAATGATGAGGGAAAGCCTGGCTGTCTTCTTCGAAAGACACTTGTAGAATGATGTCAATTTGATTTTTCATCATTATAAATTTCAGCAATTCCACGAAACGCAGCACAGCACAGAAGTTATCACGAATTGGCCGTAAACGAAATACGTTCTCGATAGGAATCACTCTAATGTTGACGAAAAAACACAATACATCAATAATTTAGGAACTTTCACTCCCAGAAACTGAGGGTTCCTTACATCTGTCCCTAACAAAAATTAGTCTTCGCTGCACTGGTATTTATTTAGGTGCGGAACATTAATGAGTGAGTGAACAAGGTCGCAGTTTGATGCCTCCTCGCTCCAAGTCGCTTCCGGCCGTTGCTGCTGCTGCACCCATTAGCGGTCGGTCACACCCGTACACGTTAGCTACTGCACCCACGGGCCCTCATTGGAATCAGTTCAGACACCACGTCCCAGGCCACACTGATGTGCCGCCTTGTTCGATATGACGTGTTAATCTCCCCATCTCAAGGAAAAGACTCCGCGCTGGGGCTCCAAGTCGGGGACCTCCTGATTAGGTGGCAGTTATCCTTTGCGCTTCTGAGCCGACAAGAATTTTGACGTGATGATTGTACTAGTACTATTATCATTACTACCTGGTTATTGCACAGCAGCTATGAGGCATACTTACTTCATAATTACTACTTACTCATCATGTTGTACGAGTACTGCTACAATTACTATCTGACAGTGGCGAGCACCTGTGAGCCAACAACAGACCGCGGGTGTCTCAAAAATGTGCAGCCACAGTTGAATCGTTCATCAAGTATTTATCAAATACCGTGTTACCAATTTATTTTCATTTTTTATGCCAAAAAATATTTCAAACGTAATTATCTGTCATTTAGTTTTACGATATTGAATGTGGTATTTTATGGTAATACATTTGATACGAACACCCGAAAACCAATCAGAGCCGGCAACATTTTTTTGTGACTCTCTGTACACACTGACAAGGATTCCAACGCCTTGGGAAAAACATTCTGAGGTAATTTCCAAAGTTTACTTCCATTATTTCAACAAATGAAAACGTAACCATTGCTCGGAACGGTCATCCAAGTTGAATTTATTGAATTTATTTGTCCTTTATTTCATTAAAAAAAATTATCAGAAATTTATTTATGTAGCAGCGGCCAGACAGCTCGTGCGTTAGCTGGACAGAAGAGCGGGCACTTCACAGTTGGGACGGAATTAGTTGCCCCCGTCTCCTGGTCGTGTTTTGGTCCCCAGTTTCCCCTGGTATACGGGGAGCGTCTGTGTTGTTAAGGGCGCTTTTTGAAGTAAACGAGTATATGATCGGGTCTTTAGAAAAACCATAGTGTTATTTCAGACAGTGATCGAGTGTAAATATTAACGTCGCAAGGAAGATTTTTGAGAAACCTGGTTAATGATCTAAGACATGTTCATGTATGGATGCTGTTTTGAATGAATAGAGTATTCATGTATGTTATATAGTATACATATGCACTTTTCTAAGCAGGGCTTGCGCTTCCAAACCCTCATGAGATGAGAAAATGGATTAACCTTTAGAATTTCGCTAAGATTGTAATTCTCACTATTTGTGGAACTGAATTGCATTTCCGATAATGTGAACAATTAAATGCAGATCTGTGCATTCAAAGTGAAGAATTGATTCTAAAAATATGACTTCGCGTTTGTCTAAAATCACCTTGGCTTTTTGCATCAGGAGCAATAAAACCTGTTGATTAGGGTGATTTTTAATAACGGGATCAAAAAAAATCTATGTATAATTACTGCTGATGTAATCGAAGGATTTCGAGAAGCTTAAAAGCAACAGAATTCTGTGACGTATAAGTTTTATTTTAATTGTTCAATAAAAGTGATATTCTTCATGCGTGGAGGCTGTTCATTACGGCACTAGTGAGTTCTGGTCCAATTCGCCGGATTTCTGCCTCGATGGATGTCTTGAATTGCTGTAGATCTGTCGGCTTATGACGGTAAACTCTTCCCTTTGCGTATTCCCTAAGGATACAATATGAAGTAAAACTGGTATGTGTCAGAATTTCATAGATGCTTCGTTTTTAAAAAGTGTTCGATAAAAAAGTAGATGATGATTCTTTTTGAAGCTATCATCAAAAATCAACCTTTACATTCAGTGAATTTCAACGAATTAGAAGCTTTGGAGTCAAATCAGGTAGAGTAGCTAAATTTGACTGAAATTCGTATAGAGTTATGAGCTTAGTTTCCTACTGAGGAAAGTTTTACGTTGTATCTAGCCTTCTTCTCACTTCAATCACGCGGACTAAGCATACATTTCTCCTCCACCACACTCGTCTTACTTTCTGTACTTGTCAACGTTAACTAATATTTCGGTGTTTACACTTGAAAAATTTTCTCGATACTATATCCTTTTTTGTCTCCTCAAGCACGATCGTCGTGGCTCCTGCACTTGGCATCGTCTCACTAATATTTTGTGGTTCGCATGAACTAATTGTTACCGATAGAAGATCCTTTCTTCTCAAGACAGAAATACGCGTCTAACTTCAATGAGTCAATTTCCATACGACAATATATAATTTTTCTTAAAGTGTGAGTCATTGGGGCTTAGCTGATGGAAGCAGGAAAGATGTGTCGCTTTTTGTGCACATTTATTTAACTCATCGGTGTGCAGTGATGATCCAGCTGCTCTCTGCTGCAGGAAGCTCAGTGATGCGAGACAAAACTTTTGCCGGGCAGCCCTCATGTATAGGAAAACGATGCCAGCGGGACTCGAGCAAAAAGACGACCAATTAAATGAAAAACCAGACTAAACTCCTAAGAAGTTGGAAATTCAGAGCCTGTACGGAAGCTTGTGTGTGAAGTGATGTGGAGCTAAAATAAAGTGGCAAGCGTATCGTTCGTAAACACGTGCATTCTCCGCGTTATGTTGGGCGCCGTGGGGCGCGGTTGGAAAATATGATACAAATTGAAAGATACTTGTCCCCATAGATCGCGTGGGGAGAAGCAAGCACTGAGCAGGTTGGAAAGTCATCGTTTTTAAACATCTTGTGAAGATATCATCGTCCCTAAATATGTTATGGAAATGTGATCGCCCCTAAATATCTTGTGAAGATATCATCGTCCTCAAATATGTTATGCAAATCTGATCGTCCCTAAATATCTTGTGAAGATATCATAGTCCCCAAATATCTTATGGGAAATGTCATCGTCCCAAAAACTTTGTTACTATTTATTGCGTGCGGAGAGGCGGGGCTGAGCAGTGGAGATGTCATCGTCCCAAATGCCTCCCATGCGAGGTCAGCGGTATGCAGCTGTGGGGCAAATGGAAACCTATAATGGAACGACAGCGTTGCGCGCTCCGAGCCATTACTGTAGCGAAATTCTACCTTTGATTTCTCTGATTATAGGGGCAGCGCAGTCTTGAGTAATTCTATGCAGTACGCTTCTTGCAGGATGTGCTCCAGAGAAATAATAAAAGTGCTCTTAAAATATAATAACAATTAAGAAAGGTGAGCTAGCGCCGCATCCGTTTTTAACACCAGTTAAATCGTCCGTTATGTGTTTTAATTGAGTTTTGTGTTACCCTTTGGGAATTTCTTACACGCCTCGCTTTAGCTGCAGCATTGTGTGGGTTGTGCGAGGCCGCTTACTGCAGGAAAATCAGCTTTTATTTTGTAAGAGTTTTAATATACACAGATGGCTGCTGCTTCAGGTGTGAATCCGTGTTGTCTTGTAACCTAAAGTGCAGGCAAAACCTTCCTAATTTTGCTGAGATGAAGATCGATTTCTTTTTATTCTACAACTTTATTCGCTTTCTCGTACCACTTCGCGAAGAAAATTTTCGCAAAGAAAATACACAACAACTGAGCATCATACCCATTCTATGAAAATTTCTTTTTGGAAATGCCCGAATGTTACTCCTCACCACACGTCATCCAGTGAGTGTGTGGCGCTGCTCGTGATGGCCCCACTCTCCTAGCAGAGGTGCACTGGTGCACAGACTCCGTAATTACTACCTAATAATACCTAATATTTTTGTCATGTTTCCTGCCTAACAGATAGGCAGAGCAACTATGAGGTATACAGACTCCATATTTACTATTTACCTACTTGTACTAGTGCTACCATAATCACTATCTGAGAATTGCACAGTAACTATGAAGCATGCAGACCCATAATCACTACCCGTGTACAGTACTAATGCTAATATAATTACAACTTGACGATTGCACAGTACTGCCCTGTAGTATCACTCGCTCGATCGCTCTGATCTAGAGCTAAAGTGTGTCTCGATGTTGTTTTCAAATGGTCGTCTGATAATAATTATTGTATTTACAGGTGCAGCTCGTCCCTTGGGTCGCGGCACAGGACACGCTAGAGGTAAGCGTTAATACTAAAATGACTACAAAATTCATCTGTACCACTCGACAGCCAATGTTATATTGAATTGCCGTGCTTTTGGCTGCAGAAAACCGCTCGCTACAGAAAAAATCTTCGTGCATTCGCTATGAATGGGGATTTTATTGAACGCCAGCGACTCCTTGGTATCGAGTAAAAGTTGAGCGGATCTTAGAGACTATTTCGAGATTTTTTGTTCAATTCTCCTCTTTGATTCGACACCGGACGTAAAATGCTGCTCGAATTTACCCTACTCAGATTTTGGACCTTTTTTGTATCAAGGAACATTACTCGGAGTGGCAGCACAAATCCCATCAGAAAGACGTCTCGCCATTTTTTGTGCAACGCTTCGCGAACGCTTCAATGCAGCGGAGGCGTAGCCGCAGTAACGCAACATGTTCCAAGGATGAGAACTGAGCGTCTTCTTCACGAGGACACTAGATTTCGGGCTCTTAGGGAAATGTTGAGAAGTGTTAACTCAGACAGAATACTTCGACATAAATTTGCTCAGGTGATGAAGACGAAATTTCGTGAAGCAGATCACGAAACCTTAACTGACTCTTTCTTCGTCGTATCTGAGAAAAGAAGAGAGCACATAAAGAGTTTTGAATTGATTCGATGACTTGAAGTATATTTGTCTTTCGCGCTGCCATTTTTGTCTTTCTGGCATTGAGAAAAAAACACATATTCTGGCAACAAGCAAATGTTTGAAAATTATATTTAGTCCGGCAATATCATTTACGAAAACAAATATAACAATTTACTTGATCATTCCATGCAAAGTAAAACCATTTCTTGGTGTATATTGAAAGGTACCTTATTATATTCGTGAGATTCTGTAAGTGTGTATACATGTTTTGCAATTCGTAATCATGAGTCCGGTATACAAAGTTAAGCCTCACGTACTTGCATGCGCGAATATGTGCGTGTACGCGGAGATCTTTCCTGCTATCCAAGATTTGCGTGCCAAAAAATAGGGTTAGCTCTCGTCCAGGCAGTGTAGACGACCTCTTCTGACATTTTGGGGCTCTTGGCTTGCAACACTGCCATCTGTCTATCACTAATTGCCTTACCTTGCTGTGCGCAAGGGCATCAAAGCGTTGACAGAGCTGAGGATAATTAGCTGCACCCTAATTGAGCTCCGAGTAATTCATGGCGTTGTGGGACCAGTAATTACGCGCCTGATTATAGAGAGCGAGCTGGGGTCTGCTCCTAGCTGATGCGACCGCGTCTGGCTGCGCGGCCGTGGGATCGGAAACCACAATTGGTGCACAACCGCAAACACGTCGACGGCCGCGCTCCGCAACGCTGGCCTGTGCGGTCGGCGGAAATGAAGTGCCATATTTTGTGTGTGTATGCTATGCTTGGGCACGGCGGAGAGGGAGATCACCATGCAAGAGGCTGCTCAAAAGTATCATCTCAGGGTTAGAATCTCGCGAGTCAAAAAGTTATCTCAAAAGTTAGTATCATCTCGGTTCACGGTAGTGGAACCTTTCTTTTAGTTCTAATTTCCTCACGAGAAATATCGTGCGAGGGAAAACTCTGCGGATATCGATCTTTAAATTTAAAATTCGTTAAAGTGCATTCGGATGGTTAAACTGATGGTCAAGAATTGGAATGCTATTATAATCTTTGTGTAAGTTTATCTACGTGAATAATCTTAAAATCATGCCCCACATACAATTATGACGTACAACCAGCAATGGAGAATGCAAGTTAATTGAATCTTGTAATGTAGCGTGCCACCGATTAACATAAAACAGTTCAACTCCGAGGGACAAAATAGATTGAGCGACGCTTTGAAATTTTACAGTATCTTAAATACATTAAATTGACAATGTCCGAAATTAACGTGCATACAATTTTCGGGGCTATCCTGCGTATATTCCATTAGCCATGTGATGCGAGAGGGGATTTCAGTTACTTACGCATTCCATTCCCGTGCGATAAAGGGTTATTTACGCATTCCCGTGCGATAAAGGGTTATTTACGCATTCTCATGCGATAAAGGGTTATTTACGCATTCTCGTGCGATAAAGGGTTATTTACGCATTCCCATGCGATAAAGGGTTATTTACGCATTCCCGTGCGCTAAATGCCGTGTTTACTCTAGGTGTCCTGCGAGCAGGAGCAGGCAGACGCAGTACAACACTGCTGTTGATGGCTGCTCTTAGTCGAATTGCGACCTTGGCGAGCGTCTGGGTAATGTAGCACTCGATTAGTGAGGGTAATGAGGAGGTGTGCGCCTCCTCGTGGGGATAAACCCACCCGAAATGGGCTCGCACATTAAGTCATTCCAAGCGGCAGAGCATCTAACCCTTTCTAAAATATTTTGAAGCTGTTCATACATCGTTCTAACCGCTGTTGGCGACTTACGCAGAGTTTACGTAGCGAGGTGACCCTTATATCTAGCAAAAAACGACAACTCAATTCCTCTGTAAATATTGCGTGGCCTTCGAAATCCCCAGATTTAACGTTTTACGATTGTTTTTCTGTGGTGTTGGCTAAATAATAAAGTATATTGAAACTCAACTAAAAACAGAGGCCAGTTGCGAGAAAGAATCATTCATTAGATCAAATTACTCCAAGAAATTCCACAGAGGGTGTCAAAAAAATCGAAAATCAAAAAAATCAGAGGCTCAAATATGCCATGACAGACATGAGGGACACGATCGAAGAGGTACATGGTACTCACTTCTAAACATTACTTTTTTGACATTTGCAGAGATTTAATTTTTTTGGATTTCAACTTAAACATGAATTATTTAGCATCTCTGTACGAGCATTGTTTTGGGGGCTTACATCAAAAACGATACTGTAACAATAACGTAAGCGATAATGAAATTAAATTCTCATCAGCATTAGATAAATAGTTGATCCACATAGTGGTTTATACTAAACGGAGTTATTTAACCTAGTTTCTGGGATATCCTAATTCAAAATTCATACGATCAATATTCCTAAATGACAAGCTGTACAGTTGCACCGCTAGGGACGAGTTAAATATGAAGAATATTGGCACTCACAACAGTTCTTGACCTTTAATGAGGGCATTTCATCAGGCACTAACTCAGTAGCCCACTTCGTCGCCGATTTTATGAGTGTTCTGAATTTATTTGTATTGACGACAAATCATATAAAATCCAAGATCAGATCTCTTTTCAATTCGCACTACGCGCTCGCATATGCAAGATGGGACTTGCAGACGCAATGTGAGACCTGCGAACGCAATGTAAGACTCGCGAATACGATATAAGACTTGCGAAAACGATATAAGACTCGCGAACGTGATATAAGACTCGTGAACGTGATATAAGACTCGTGAACGTGATATAAGACTCGCGAACACGATATAAGACTCGCGAACGTGATATACGACTCGCGAACACGATATAAGAATCGCGAACACGGTATAAGACTCGCGAACACGGTATAAGACTCGCGAACACGGTATAAGACTCGCGAACACGGTATAAGACTCGCGAACACGGTATAAGACTCGCGAACACGGTATAAGACTCGCGAACACGGTATAAGACTCGCGAACACGGTATAAGACTCGCGAACACGGTATAAGACTCGCGAACACGGTATAAGACTCGCGAACACGGTATAAGACTCGCGAACACGGTATAAGACTCGCGAACACGGTATAAGACTCGCGAACACGGTATAAGACTCGCGAACACGGTATAAGACTCGCGAACACTAGAAATGACTCACTTGGGTCCACCCTAGGATGATGAGGTACCTAATGCACCCTCATGATTTCTTCGCTCTATGGATTTTTCAGAGCAGCTGTTCAAGAGCTGCGGCTTCATGCTCATGCGAAGAATGTATTAATTAGGAGGAAAAATAATTCTTTTGTTTTTGGTGGCGAGATCTCGCCCATTAGCGCGTTAGAGCGTCAGGTTGAGCACAGAGCCTTCAGTGGAGATGGTTGTGCCTCGTGAGGGTCGCACCAGGGCTCCCCAGTTGAGCACATTTCGTGGTGCACTCACAACATTTTCATAAAAATTTCGATCAATTGCAAACCTCGAATGAAATGATGTAGTTATGAAGGTGTGCTGAAAAAAATAGTTGAATTTCTGAGCGCAGTATCAGCTGATTTCATTATTGTAATATTTGGATGACACTTATAACTTCAACCATTTCATTGCATTTTAAACGTGCTAACTATGGGAAAAATGCAAGAAATTGATATGATTTTTAAAACCAATCTTTTCGGAAAGAAATTTTGCGTAGGCAGGCGTGGGCAAGTATCTTTTTGTGTTACTGCAAAACTTTGGATAGAAATCCATTTCCTACGCACCCAGCTGAGGTACCCTGTGAGGGATTTTCCTACCTCGCCAGTTTAAATTTGCACACAATCAGCACGTTGAACTTGAACTGTTTACAGTCATTTATGATCATTTTAAAGAACTGCAACGTTCAATGGCCTCAAAATACTTAAAAATTACATGATGAATTAGAAATTTTATTCATTACCACATTTTTTTCACCTGCAGAGTCCTTCTTGACCGTCGAAGATCCACTCTTGACTTTCAATACGAAAAATGAGGTCTAATTCGCTACGACTATCACGTGTTCTAACAATTTTGCCTGCGTGGCTGAGCTAAGCACAGAGAAGATCGGTCCTGTATCGGACTCTTTCTCTCTTGATCGTCAATATTTATTTCTCTTAATTGTTAATATTTCTTTCTTGTTTATCAATACTTCTCTCTTGTTCGTCAATATTTCTCTCTTGTTCGTCAATATTTCTCTCTTGTTTGTCAATATTTCTCTCTTGTTCAATAATCTTTCTCTCTTGTTCGTCAATATTTCTCTCTTGTTTGTCAATATTTCTCTCTTGTTCAATAATCTTTCTCTCTTGTTCGTCAATATTTCTCTCTTGTTTGTCAATATTTCTCTTTGGTCGTTAATATTTCTCTCTTGGTCGTCAATAATTCTCTCTTGTTTGTCAATATTTCTCTCTTGTTCGATAATCTTTCTCTTTTGGTCGTTAATACTTCTCTCTTGTTTGTCAACACTTCTCTCTTGATCGTCAATGTTTCTCTCCTGATCGTCAATATTTCTCTTTCGATCGTCAATATTTCTGTCTTGATCGTCAATATTTTTGTCCCGATAGTCATTATTTCTCTCTTGATTGGCCTTCATTTTTTTCGATGATCAGTGTTTTTTGTTCGTGATTATGACGGGAGCGAGTCTGACCAGGATTCAAATTAAGGCTTTCGAAGTCGATTGAAAGTAAATTGCTTGTACTCTGAGGGATTACTGACAACCTGTACCTGCACTTCGCTTTGTTTGAATTGTTCATGATTACCCGCCAGTTGAGTGCGACACCAATACTATTATTTTCAAAGACAAAAATCTTTTTTAGGGAACAATGAAGCTCGACGAGCTGTGTTGTGCAGCCCTCATTAACGATTCAATTAAGCCCTGTTCGCTGGAGCCTAAAAATGTGAACATTGCACCGCAATTAATCTAGCATTTGTTGTACCAGATTTATTTCGAGAGCGCTCGTAAATTGGAAAAGGAAACGAAATGGCCTGCATCCTATTGCGTCTGAATTTAGTGCTTCTCACTAAGCTCCGGATTATGCGACTGATTTTCTGGCCCTTGTGATCTGCACTGAAAGAGAATTGCGAGACTGATAAACAACTGTTTAAAAAGTCCTAATTGACCTTGTGATAGCACGAAGAGACCAGGCTCTTCTCACAAAGGGATGTGTAAAACGAGAAGCAATCGCCAAGAAAATTTTGAAGCTCGTTGAAAATAGTAGAAAAAACGCAATGGCTGCAACTCCATTTCATACCAAAAGAGATAACAGCGAGTGGACACCATCCAAAAATTCAACTTATCAAGGTGATTGAGAAGAGATATCTTAAAAACTTTTTAATATGAATGTGTCGAGTTCTAACCTCATTTTCAATAAAGAATCTGAAATGAGCATGAGAAAATATTCGATAAAAGGGATTTGGAGCACAAAGGATGAAACTCAGAAATTTAAAAAGGAATTACAACAATACAATAAATAAGAAAAATAATACTATAGAGATAAAAATTAGACAGAGTTTAGAGGTCGACTACTTTCAGAGGGTGCGTACTCTGCACTGCATTCAGGGATGGCTTCATCTTCTGAATGTGCAGAGACTCAAGGATACGACCATCAAAATTTTCAGAACACGCATCTAATATTATAAATTTATCAATACTAATCAATGGGTGATCAATATCAACCCAATGTCAATGGGTTGTGATCAGCCCATTAGCATTGGTAAATTTAAAATATCAGATTAACTATTAAATACTGGGCGATGTGATCTGTTCCTGCTGTGCAGCATGCAGACGCAAGCACTAGAGAGAACACCACAGCAGAATATGGGAAGCACTTGTTGTAATCAATGTACTCCTCCACTGATTATGATTAGTGTACATACATGATAAATACAGCGTCAGGGGTTGTCTTGAAACCGTCCGGTCAAATTTCAGGTACTTCTGTTTTACCCTATGGTGCCACCCTCTACCATTTTATATAATCCTATAGTACATGATTCTGTTTAAACTGTATAACGAGGCCATCAGTGGTATTAAATATGCTCTTGTTTCTAAAAGCTGCTGCCAGTTTTTTGTACGAGACGAAAGGCAGTTTCATTGCTAAAAGAATTCTGTCGTTATCAGGTTGAGTAGATTTTTCCAGGTATTGCTGCTCAGGCAGACTTGTCAATGCACAACTGTCTGCATGACATCACTAAGTCCCCAATAGAGACCATAGTCAGTGTAACAAGCATTAAATACTACGCTGGATGAAGTCTTTTCAAAAAGCATGAAAGGCGTAATTGTCAGCGAATGAATAAATGACTCCGTTTTCCGCTCGACCTTTGATTCGAAGCCTGCAGAAACTGAAAAGAGAGTGCGTAGGGCGACTATTTAGGATGTTCAAAAGACCTCTGCTGTGGCATTAGTCGACACTTGAGCTGCTTACGAAACCCCGTTTGAACAGAACGGAATGATTTTTCTGGATTGTGTTGCTGAAATACTGACTGTATTACTACAAAGGGCGTGATCTGAATAAGAAGGGGTGGTGAGCGCTGCAGCAGCAGACACGACACCAAGTTAAAAACCTCAAATTCCCCGGAGCGTAATTAGAAAAAGGCGCTTATAATGCAACGTCCGTTTATGATATTTTTCTATCCCTAGGCCATTAATGACCCACGCACATGCAATGCTCCCCTGCAGCAATCGCCCTGTAATAGATCTCCATGCTGAAATTTGACTCGATTTCTTCTCACAAGGACACAATTCATTTCTGTAGGAAAATTATTTCTCATGAAAAGAATGCTCCACATATCCGTAACTTCAAGCTCCTTACAGTTTAATTTGATTCACCGCGTCTCAGTGAGACGATAGTTTTCATTGCAACGCTCAATACTCAACTCACTCAACCCTCGCTTGCTCCTGTGGTGATAATATGAACTTTTAATCATTTGCTTCCACCGACTGCACACGCTTGCGAACATTCAAGTGTTTCGGATATCACAGTGTTTTTGTGCATAGAATTGAAATAATTTGAAACCATGTTCCAAAGTTCCATCTACAAAGTTAAACCAAACTATTTTTGAATGGTTACAAATGTACTTTAATGCAAATGCTGTTTTTCGAATAACATTAGTTCTCGATCAAAGGCTCAAAGCATACATATTAATGCCATTGGGATTCCAATTCTCCCGCAAATGTTTCAAAGCTTTCAACTGGGACATGAAGGCTTGGATTACATATGGTTTCTAATATAATTTTATTACCAGAGCCATAGCAAGAGATCCATATTTTAGGTTCAAATTCTATCTTGTACATAAATATAATTTGAATCACATGCGAGTCACTTGTGAGGCGAGAAAGTTGCCATGTATTTCGCAAGAAATTTCCATCGATGCTTTGTATTTATGGCACCTAATGAGACCTATCGGAACTGCATCGCTATTGAATTTAGAGTGAACTGCCGCTTGTCTCATGTGAAGTTCTACGTAGTAGAGCGCTGCTGTGTTATCGAATCGCTACTCGCTTGTTAAATTCCATGCAAAATTTGCATAATTTCCAACAGCTAAAAACGTCAAATTGAATTAGGAAACAGACGATGTGATGTGACAGTCAACGTCAGCTAACGGCAAAAACCAGGTTCTAAGAAATTCGCTACGATAAGATATTCTCGGTACGAATGGAGCTTTTGTTAGTAACTTCAATGAGCAACATCATGTTCACATTTCAGTAAGGTCTATCGTACCATAGTGGAAATTAATTTGGAAATAAATACTTTTGTTTTCCTAACCGGGGCTGGAGAAATTTGAAGCACTACACCTGCTTAGCTGGTGTGTGAGGCAAGCTGGTGTGGGAGGCAAGCTGGTGTGGGAGGCAAGCTGGTGTGGGAGGCAAGCTGGTGAGGGAGGCAATCTGGTGTGGGAGGCAAGCTGGTGTGGGAGACAAGCGAGCAGCCAACAAGGATAGAACACGGGCTGGCGTCCGTCCTGCTCGGATGGGCGCGGTCGCAGCCATTGACTCGTAATAAAGGTCAAGTAAATTGTTCCGCTGAAGAATTTCCGCTGTATGTGCTAACTGCTCGTCTTGTCTCAGGTATAATGACGGCAGTCTACATAATTAACCCATTAGTGTCGGATATACAAAACAAGGTGGGTATTTTATTTTTGAAATTTTCAAAAATTCCCCACTGATGGACTTAGTGAACGACTAGAGTGGCGTTTTTGTCCAGTGAGACACAACAAATATGATTAGCCCGAAGATAATAAACGCAGCTGAGTTGAATATCAGACATTTCATTTCCATTAAAGAAAAGGGCGCGGTTTTTTTCTTAGTGTTTTGATGTTCTCTGCTAAGTTCACAGTCTAGCAAAACAATGGCAGTGCAGTGACACGGTCGCTAAGTCCGCTTTGGGGACGAACGTTTCTACTGAGGACAATTACTGCCGAGATCTGCAAGCGGCCACGAGCCAATTTCTCGCCCGTAGCGATAATCTGTGGAAAACTACTAGGATACGTCAGAGAACTACTATCGCAGTGAAGAACTGCCTGAAGTCTCACGCACAACTGCCCTAATTATTAATAGGCATACACAACTTCGTACGCAGCGTCTCACTGAAAACCTAATTCTGAGTTAGCGATGGAACCCTGTGTATGCAAAGTGCGCCATCGTGTCTTCATCGAAATGGAGTTCGAGGTGATATTTTCAGGGTAGCCTCAAAGTTCCAGCGGCCCACTGATCGCCATTGTACAGTAACCCTCAGATCACCTGCAGCGTCCAGGTGACCCGAGCGGACAAAATGTAGGCACGGCGAGCAGCGCGGTGCGTGATCAGGAGGGCATTGCAGGCAAGTGAGAACAAAGTGCAAAATATCCGCGAATATTGTATCCACTGATTTGAAAATTTTAACAACGTTATTTTTCTATCATATCGGGTGACAGTTTATATATATATATAGTATTTTTATTATTATATATATTATACGTATCATAGATACCGAATAACTTGTTATTCGTAATTAGAATCAGTGGGAACATTTTTCTTCGACATCCTGAATCATGGGACCGCTATCCAGCTGGTGAGACGGACTAAGAAATGCGAAGTGGCCTTGAAATCGATAGTGTGTATGTGAGGAAATGTACGTATATATATATGTATAGTTGATGAGAAATAATATACTGTCAATTTAATAAATTTGTTGCTGAGTTACTGTAGCATACTTTGTTGTCCGTGAACCATGTGGAATCAGACGTTTTACATTAGTGTAAAATGCACACTCGAGCATGGTGCAATCTAGCGTATATTTCTTCATAACAAATCGGTGAATTAGAAAAATTTTCATTCACCTCGCCAGTCCAATTGCATTGGTGACGTTATAACAGAAATCCCGAAATTCACAACATGCACTTCTGCATTTGCATAGTCGCCTCTCGGGCTGAGGCGGCGCGGTCTCGCTTTGGCTGAGATGAGCCCTCCATTGTGGTCCGTGCGCTAATGCATCCTCTTCATCATCCCAGCAAACGATCTCAAGCGTCAGCACCCGCAGTATTTCACGCACGAACAATCCCGCCCGTTGATCTTTCATTGAAGAATGAGATTTAAATTACCTAGAGTGCGACAACGGCGTTATTTCAGAGTGTTGGGCTTGTGAGTTCATTTGGTACTCCAGAGAGTGGTAACCGCTGCGAATTATTATAACATTTACTCGAAATATTGTTTCTAATTTTCAATTGGAAAAGCAGTGAGGTAATGAATCGCTTGAGTTAAAATACATTATAAGCTAACATAAGGACCAACTTGAGGATTCCAAGAGTTCTGCTCCAAGACTGAATGGGATAGAGTGAAATTATTTCACGTTAGCGATTATTACACGAATTTTCTGTCCTCGGTGCTAGTCTCTGTACTTTGTAGTTAGTACTTTCTCGTGGAGGTGCATCGTTAGTTTGATTTTAGGTGTAGTGCATACAAATTGAAAGCAATAGGGTCACCATTGCACCCTTTGCTGTAATATTAAACAATAATAATCAGCCCACGCTGAAATATCCTGGAAGAAGAAATTCTCCAACACCATTTAGGTGCGCGGGATTCGCACAACTTTCTTCCTATCGAGTGGGAGTGTAATTAGCGATCGTCGGAGCTAATTATTCGTTTGATCTTCGCTTAATGAGAGGGGACGCACTCTTGAATACCTCGCAAGGCTTGATGGTTCTTTATATTACAAAAAAAAACAATAAATGAAATTATGAGAAGTGAACCATGAACGTGAATAATAAAATGTAAATAATGTTCGTACTGCTTTTGACTCTATGGGCTTGCCTGATCAACTAGCGTGCACTCGGATTGCTTCTGCATCAGTATCGGACTTCTAATTTAATTAGATACTGACCGTAATACTCTAATTCTCATGCACCTCCACACTTCCCGACAGTCTTACAATACGAAAAATAAATTATTTCGTTAATAATAAGGACATAAAGCTCGTTTCACGAGGTAAAACCATATAGGAGTCTCAAACTCGAGCGCGGGATGGGATCAGAAAAGTGGAACCTTTATTTTTCAGAACGAAATCAATTGTGATGAAGTATCATTGAAAGTTGAACTTTATTGGCTTTGCCGGCAGGCTAATGAGACATGTTTATATCGCGCATTAAATTTCTTTTGCATGCAAGCGACCTTTTGCAATCTACAAAATTGTTCAAATGTTGGTAAATTGACGCGTGACAACTCATGCAGTGCATGGTGCCTGTCTGCATTTTCTGATCATTACATTAACTTTAATGAGCTTGGGTGCGTAAGGGGTTGCGTTAAATTATTCGGGCTTAAACTCTTTTTTAATTATTTTCAGTTTTTATAAAATTCGACATTGTTGTAAGATTATGAGGAAAGTAAGGGGTGGGTGAAATACTCACGATGGGTGCAGCCTCCGGAGGAGCAGGCACTGCTGGACAGCACAGCACGCGCTCATCGTACGCAGTCCAATTGGACAACGCGCGTAGCAGACTTCGCCGTCGCACTGAGCGCAGACATGTCGCTAAAGTGGTCCGTACTCATAGGTCACTTTGCAAATATCAGCACGCTCACATTACGTCGACAGTTATCCTACTTATTCAAGGTTCAGTTTTCCTCATCGAGGGTCGCAAATTCCGAATGCAAAATGAATGTGTTTTTTTTGGAACTTTAGATAGAGTTTATTGATTTGTATGTTATTTAAACAACCATTTGACGGTTTGTGAGAGCAAAGTACACTAACAACAAAATGAAAAATGAAGATAGGCTTCTTAATTCTTTACACTGAGACAATATTCAGACGGTTGGAGTGAGTTGCGATCATTTTGTGCGTATAACAATCAGTCATCAGTCATGGTGGTATCAGGCAGCACGGGTAATAAGGTCCATTTATCACCTTGGTTTCTAGTCAACTTCTTAAGGTATTTGTAAGAAGACATTCTCTAGTTGGAAGTTACTTTCCAGTAAAAAGATTTCTATTTTGTGGCGTTGAGGCTCCCAACATACGTATCGTTTACAAGTGCTCTTGTTCTATCTTTACTCAAGACGTCGTATCGTATCTCCTCGGAATACAACGGAAAACCCGTAGAGAAATTTAAGGCTTCGCTTGGTTCTGGCTAAAATAATTCAGTTGACCAGCCGTTTGCATTTGTTGCCAGAACTTCTTTGCGCTGGACGCGTGTTCGTGAAGTCGTTTTCTTGGTGCCGTGTCTCCTGCGCTGAGCTCTGCCCTGCAGTTGCTGGACACGTGATCCTGACCCTGAAGCTTCCCCACCACATCTAAAGTAAGGAGGTCCTGGACGCGGCGTGAGGGGGTGAGGACATTGGAGGTGCTGCGCAGCTCCTGGCTTGTGTTGACACGATGCTCTCGCTGCTAAAAAGTGTTAAGTCGTGAGCAACTTCTCTAGTGTTATGCTATTTTCTTTACCTCGAGCATTGGAGAACCTGATAGAGCAACTATCGTCTTTCGTCACTCGAGTTGCTGTTCATCACGGTGTGTAATTTTATGAAAATTTATTTTGCCCACGAACAAAAATATGAACACTTGGAAGTTGTTTTTGTTATTCCAGATATTTCAGTAATCGCTATGTGTATTGTTTTTAATTGATGTCCCTATCACTTCAGCAGAGTTACTAACACTTTTCCATTCATATGTAGTAACTATGGTATGTGCATGCGTGTTCCTTCACCAATAGAAATTACCCTAAAACAAAATTATTAGAAAAGCTACAGTGTTCTCAGACGCGACAGGGAGGGCAATACTAGGCCGATGTCACTCTTCACTATGCTTTGCTTTTTATTCGTGCGTCTCGTCATTTTTGAGCTTATTGGAGCATTTCAAACTGAATGTACATGATTTGGAAATTGGTACTGCCATTCTTCTAAGAGATTCTAGGTTGACTTTCATTTCTTTTCTCGATTTCTAGTCTGATTACAGCTTTTCTTTCTCAACGATGAAAAGAAAGCCAATGTTTTCTCGCGAGTCGTTTCTATCTCATTTCCATTTAGACAGAGAGAGTCGTCGCCTCAATTCCATGAAACAAAAATCTCTTTTTGCTTTGGAAAATACGCGTGTATGAAGTGCGACCTCTAATAGATTATTTCGTTCGATATTTTATTCGTATTTAGCTTATTGGTTGCGGAAGTTTGGCCGAGCAGTCAGGTCGCGCAGAGATCTAACGTTACTCCGAGGGGAAAATGAAACTCATTTTTATAATCATATATCATACATTAATTTATAGGGCATTTTGAGCCAGGCGGGAAGTACGATAAAACAACAAAACTAGGTAGAAGGTGCCAGTAAAAATTTTACCTAGTGAGTAACAGCCTTGTCGTTCAAAT
>VOMN01132607.1:0-42671 GCA_014899125.1 Orchestia grillus | reverse complement strand
AGGAAGAAAAAATAAAGAAACATGCGAAGAAGGTATGATCAAAGAAAAGAATCTAAGAGGGCAGGAGAGATAGAAGTCCTGACGTCATAGCTAGAGCAGAGGTCTCCTTACATTGTTCCCTGAGGACGACGTAATATCAGTTCAGGAAAAGGAAACGCAGGGCCGTGATCAAAATTTTTTTATAATTATATTGCAGCGAATATCTCTGAATTGTAATCACGTTCCCTAAAGTTGTTTTGAGGACACAAGACGGGTCTGACATGCATCATCACTACATAATAAATATATCAGCTCGAAACATCAACTGTTAAAGGGAGTTAGCAAATGCAAGGAGTACAGCAAGACTGCCTATTCACGCGACTCCATTGCATCCTCGTACACGAGAATAATAAGAATAAATTAGACTTCGCCAACTACCCTCTTCCCACACTTAAAACGACGCATTTTATACAGATTACATGGGAAATGAAATGTGATCAGCTCGACAGAAGGTCGCCTCAGTGCCCCTAACTTCTTCTTCTTCCGCTTTGCATGACGGTTACACAGCCGTAGCAGCTCGAGGTGCGTGACAGAGGGCAACAGCACAGTGCACACCATGGGTGGAAGGCAGCATGTTCGACACAAGGCTGACACGCTACCAGCACAAGGGCCTCGCTACTTATTCAGACACACCCCGTAGAGAAATTCAGCGTTAGATCACATAATGAACACCGTTGACGCGGGCTCCGGGTAGCTGATACTTGGCGTCCACAGCCTACACCCACAGTGCGCAGGGCACGAAGGCACAGCCCTGCACGAGTTGTGGTGTGCACTGTAACGTTCGGTGTAGCTCCGTTTCACCGATATTACTCCCGTAGCACTGCGCAAGGATCCCGAACTTGGGGTTTGCAAACAGCCCTACGACGGTGAGTGGATAAGGTGATCGAGAGATGTGAGAATGAATACTACGCAGGAAGGCGTGGGACAGAGGAAAAGCTGCATACAATCACCAATGAGAAGCAAGAGTACAGCTCCAGTTTAGCTTTCGCAAAGAAGCAATCAAGCAGTCACAAAGAAAAAGAATGCTGAGTATCCGGCAAATGATCGCAGCAAATATACACTAACCGATCGAGAAACTGATGACGGAGGTCCTACTACTTTTCTGGTATCAAAATGGAGTTCTTTAGACTATCTCTGACTCGACAGAGGATGCGATAACGGCGATCAGTGATTAGTTATTTCATGAAAATATGTACAGCTTACTCGCTTCTTCTCTGAATTGAAAACGTGTAATGAACGGACGAGAGTGCATGTATGTCGAAGACTTAAGCGTATCTTTTTTGGACACTGCTGGCGAATTCCCAGTCCTTACGTCAAGTATGCCACTAAGAGATGTAGTTTTCACAACACCAGACAAAGCGCTAGAACCGTGACAGTCATGATGAGTTTGTGGACAACAACGCATCGATTAAGCAACATCACACTTCTGGTTGTGACCGACGTTTTGGCTCTCAGTTATTCCGATTAGGTTCAGCATTCCTCGCAACATTATGAAACCAGCGTTCGTGAGGTAAGAGTGCCAAGTGCGTGGCGATACGAAACAACACTGCACGTACAGCGAGTCAGAACAGGTGTAGTAACTACCCTCCAGCACAGAAAAGCTGCTTCAGATTGGGAGTGCGGCAATGGGCACACCGAGCCCTTGAGATGACTCTCAGCAGTTCAGATTTTATTAGCGAAAATTGGACTCTAAACTATTATGAGGAGGAGGTGAAGTGCGGCCGTATCGCAGGGGGAAATCGAAGCTCACGAAAAACTAGGAACACTAAGTATGATTGCATTCAACCTACACGAAGTACACATTAAGAATTCCTACATTCGGAAACTGAATAAAAACAAACGCGTGTACGGAACTTGGAGTGACAATAAAGGCAAATACAGACGAATCAACTAGTTATTCAGACAAAATTACGTGATAAACATCTCAATAGAAGCTTTAGAAACCCGCACGTGGCGGCTGAAGCGGTACTCCGAACAACATTGAGAAGACCTTATAAGGAAAATTAACAAACGAAAAAGAAGTTTATTTCCAAGATTCACAAAGATAAAGACAAAAGTGCTGGCAAACCTTCCGAGCCTCACACGCCATCAACAGAAACAACACTTTGAACTAGAAATGCTAAAAAATGTTCGGTATTTTTACCTCCTGGTAAGGTGAAGCTACGATGCTTCTACCTAGGTGCTTGGAGAACAGTTCTTCTCTACTCTCCGATTAAATCTATTCGGAAGATGTCTACGCTGAGTATGGCCAAAATCCGATCTAAATTTTTGAACAAAAGAATACATACCTAAAATAATGACATCGATAGCAAGTTTTTTTTAAATCCAGCTGTGACTTGACCAGATTGGGGAATTTAAAATTGAACGAGCTAGCCGTAACTCCAGGAAAAGAGAAGTTGCGGGGGAACAACATCAACAATTTCCAAGTACTACCAATCAAATGAACTAAGAATTCCATGAACTCAGTAGACTCCGAAGAACGGGTGAAAATTTTTTACCCCAGCTTGAAAGGATAGTATGGACAGTACGCTAGAAATTTGTCTAAACACACCATCGCCAACCATACAGGTACGTACAAGTTTATACAAAAATTCGTGTATTTACGCATAACCACAAAACTACACATGATAATCATGTAATAATGTTCAGTAAAGGACAAACGCACAGCTCCGACTGAATAATCATTGTTGACCAGACTGCAAGTAACTTGACCACTGATGACGCATCTCAACTGAACTGAAGCCACTGCCTTGAGGTTCTCGTAGAATTTACCTGAGTAGAGCGAACGACAACAAGCACCAGTCCAGGTTTGATTCAGAGGTAAAGCACAAAGCAAGAGGAACGAAAGGAAGAGAAAAAAGATAGGAAAACTGGTATGACAGGGAGATAGGCACACCAAAGTTTCTCGAGTTTCTTTAACTAGAACGGTGACTGTAACCAAGGGAACGAGTATACTTACATCACAACTAATAAATAACGAAGCGCTAGCTTCGCGAAGTTGCACCTGAAATCATGCCTTCACCCAAGACTTAGCGATCATCTAAAGAGAAAAAAGAAACACGCCGAGTGTGAGTGAGTGTGTGTGTGTTGCTATACAGGTAAGCTAGAATCATAAAGAAGGAGGGACCACTTCTCAGCTACAGCTAGGTAACAAAAAAATACCAAAGGTGTTACCTGGTTCTGACCCGCGGGCCCTCCTACTACAGTAAGATTAGACCTATAACAACATACCTTCAGGAAGATATTATTCATTAATATACAAACTACTTTATACAATCCAAGTTATCACTCTAGCACCTGGCTAAAAGCACCAAGTCTGAGTTCATTGGAGTCTTTCATTCAAAATAATAAACGCCGTTTTTTTCCTAGCTAAATCTAGCTGTTCTTCAAAGCGCTGAGCGATACTCCCCCTCAGTAGTTGATAACTTTCCGCTGTGACTTTAAAAAGACACCAAAGCACGTTAACGTGTTCCAGTCTTGGGCTGGTCACAGAAATGATGAAGTACTGCCCCAGACTATTCCAACTAAGTAAGAGCAGTTATGACGTTAAAATCTAAGCATCCGTAATGCGCAACAGAAACGCGCGAGCGACTCGTGTGACAGGACCAACAACAACGAATGGACAGTTCGAAGTTACTGAGCCATCAAGAAAAGGAGGTACTCCACAAAATCAACGAAAACCGAGCATAACAAAGCATTTACATCATGACTCCTGCTTCGCATAAATAGGAAAGCTAGATGTACTTCGCCAAATGGTAAAACTCATCGAGATATCCGGTACATGCTAGCACAATTATCTGTATACGATGCATCAGTTCAAATCAAGAAACAGATCCAAATAA
This sequence comes from Orchestia grillus, assembly GCA_014899125.1. NCBI lineage: Eukaryota > Metazoa > Arthropoda > Malacostraca > Amphipoda > Talitridae > Orchestia > Orchestia grillus. The sequence goes on along the minus strand of VOMN01132607.1, from coordinate 38,790 downwards.
AGAAGAGTAACTCTTGCTCGAACAGAAATACGTCCAAATTGAGGATCCTTCGAACCGTTTCTGTGAAAACACGAAATTTTCTTCACAAAATGGAGCTATTCACAGACCAGAGGAATAGAATGGCTGTACGGAGCGGTCATTTTTAGCTCTGCGGTAACGCGGGGGTGTGGGTTCGTGGTGGCGGGGAACCCCCAAGTGGCATAGGGCAGAGCGTTCGTATGGGAACTCAATGTATTATTAGGAAGCCATTTAAAATAAATAATTCAGTGCTAGAAACTTGCTCGATTAACTACGTCTAGTTAATCCAGTTTGATATGCACTCCAGCTAAATGAGCTATGTGTACAATGATCAAATTAATTAGGAGAAAAGCGAGATGAAGTTTCTTCACGAGGCCGACATGGTTTCTTCCATAATGCATTAATTCTGCGAAGTGCCCATAAGATTTTGGGAATCGAAAGCTGAATGGACGAGTCAATCCGAACAAAGGCAGAATGCGTGCTGAAAGAGGCACTTTAGCATAGCAATGCTGAAGTACATTGGACGATGAACACTTCTTCAAACATAAAACACCATTTAAAGTTTAATATTTTCTTCATTGATTGTCAAGAAGAGAAAATTAGGATGACAGTGTTGCATATAAGTTAGAAATGGAGCGGTGGGACACACCAGTGACCTCGGCAAATTAAGGCAACAACCGTCAAGAACGATAGGGCTAATTACCATGGAATTTGATTACTTACGATGTAATCTCAAGATATAAGTGCGTTAGTCAACGGTGTCCGAAAGCGAGTTGTTGCAAAACAACAGTCAATAAATTCCTTCTTTAAATTTTTACGCTTTTTTCCGCTTTTACAGGGGCTGAACTGTCATGTCGCCCGACAATCGACTCATGAAGATGTTCACGTTGGTTTGAAGCATCTGAGATTGAACAAAGTTCGTAAAAACCTTTTGCTCCACACTCGAGATCAATTCAGCGTAAACCATGACAATGACGTCTCCTTTCATAGAGGAAATAATAATACTACAAGATAATCCAGACCGAAATGTCACTTCTATATTTTCCTCTCAACAAATAAGATCTTTCGAAACATATAGTGCATTTCCGTCGCGTGTAGACTACACATTACCTAGGAATTTTCTACAGCACTTTATTCCCACGGATGCGTCCGAAACATGTAAGACGCAGAAGCTAAAAGCGTTTAATTTAGTAAACCTAGGGTCAATTTAATTTTTAAACTTATTGCTGAACTTCGCGTTCGAGGTAGGACAAGCAAACCACACGAGGCAGCACTCGCTAGAGCTCCCTTGCTAACGCACACACGTCACTCCGACACCCGCGTGGAGGGTAACACTAGTTCAGCCATGTAGCCGGCGGCAAGGTTGAGTTAAAATCACGAGACCATACGACGTCCAAAAGCCAGAAATGCCGAAGAAGAACTTGCATCAACAATCAAAACATGTCCGGTCAACACGAACCAAAATACTCTTAAGACAATGTGGACACTTCGAAGCACATTATTGTTAAGTTACCACACGAATGTTGATAAGTACCATTTCTTCAAACCTGTAGCTGACGCCAGCAACGACTGACCATCGCCCTGCTCGCCAAGCTTCCCAAAAATGGTCACTAGTCCAATACTCGACATTCTCAGAACCAGCGCGAAGCATACGAAAGTTTTAGCGTTCAGTAGATATTTATAATAATAATAATAATGTATTTCTAGGCGACCACCCCTCCTAATCGCCGTCGTGAGAGGACGCGGTGGGGCTACGGTGCAAAGCTTCCCCTATTTCGAGGTCCCCACTTAGTCACAGCTTGAGCTCGTTTGCTATCTTGCTCGCGATGTTCTTGAAAGCGATGCTCGTGCCTGATATTCTCTTGAAGCGCACGCCGCTCAGACTCAGTCTAGGCAGCTTGCACACCTGCTCACACCACAAAATTCAGTTACTACACCTTATCATTCCAGTTCAGCAGACGTAATACCTACCAAAAATTTCCAGTTACAAGACCTCGTGACTCCAGGTGAACATAAGTATGGCAGTAAATTTTCAGTCAACACATCTTCTCAATTAGGGTGAACACACTGATTACAAAAGTAACGCGTTCGATGTGAACAAAAACGGAACTTTCTTTAAGGAGAGAAGCTTCAACAATTTTTCAGTCAACTTTATACTGACACTTAAGCCTCTTTTCAAAACAGAATACAATCAAATACAAGCAAACGTGAAAATTTTGCTTAAGTCAAGGAAATATTCAGTAACAAAATAATGAGTATCTTAGGTTGGATTAGGTCTAAAAGTCAATTTTCAAAACACATGCTTCATTCTCCCTGGGAAGGGCATAAGGAAGAATGAGCAAATCAAAAGCAGCAATAATAAATGCAAATAACGCAAATCTACGTCACATTTGTGCTGATTAATGAATTCAACTTCTCTCCTGGTAATATACCTACCAACACTGACCCCACGAGTCAGACCGGCCTAGTAACTAACTAGTACCGCCCAGAATGCAAAACACGCACTTAATTTTCACTTACTTAGAATCAGAGTACTTTTACAGGGCGACACATAGCAAAGAATACTTCAAAATTGAATAAAATAATGAAATATTTATGTTACAAGATGAATTTTATATCACACGAAAGGACATTACTTTTTATTGACACTGGACGCTCGACCAGCTTTTTTATGCGTGACCCTGTAAGAGCAAAGCGCAACGCAGCCACTCACCTCTATCTCCCATTGGACCATGGTGTCGTCAATATCAGGATCCCCGTGAACACAAAGCAGAAGGAACTTCTCCCGCTGCTCATAATCACAATGGTTGGCGTCTAAAACCTGCGGCACACACAAAGACATGCAATCCGTCACTTTTAAATGCCCTATGAACGCATTAAATGAGCTACGGAAAATGTTGAGGCAGACAGAGAATATCGTCAGGAAGATAAAAAAAAAATGGGGGAGAGGGGTCAATTTGACCAAGGGACAACTCACCCACGTCCTGGGAAGCGGAACAAACTTGAAATTTCAATTGGAAGAAATAAATGTACGCCTGCGGATGAAAAAGTCCTTCAAACCCATCAAGTGACCTAAATAATTTCAATTTTTAAAGTTTCGAGTTATATAATACGTTATTTGGGAAATTTAAACGTTCAAACGAACAGCCTCAAAAATTAAAGGCTTCAAAAAAATTATCACCGTAAAATTTCAACTTGACTCAACAAGTTAGTAATAAAATTCTAGCTTAAACATAACGTGAATGGAGTTTGTTTCAAAGGCACCAGTTTTACAAATCGTGCTTTATATCAGTTCGTAAATGGCCGATATAATCTTTACAATTGCGTAAATTGAATAGTTGAGGTGAACTCGACATTCCGTCAAAGTTAGGCTGTATGATACTCTACTACCAGGACAAACCCAGGATAAAAATAGGCAAGAAGCTGGAAATTCTGAACATATTTACTGTGTTTATATCCAGACCAAATGAAAACAAGATAAATGCTATTGGCGTACAAAACTGTGATACATACACAACTTGCATGAGGGTTTAGTCCATGTACGGGTCAAGCTAATTTCCGCCCGCATTATAACATCACTCACATAAGCAGACAAGCGGCAACTCATCTTGGGTTAACTATTGGTCTCTAAAACATAGGTCACTAGTCAGTCAAAACCAATGCTACAGTTCAAAAGCTGACGCAATGTGAGCGTCTCCAAAATAAAAACTTGAGCCATATGATAAAAGAGTAAAATCAATCACTTATAAATATATAATTAGTCACTCTTAGAAAATACCTCTTTTATGCGCAAAGAAAACTGGTTCTCGCTATCAGCTTTGAATCAACGCCAAAAAAATCAACATGAACAAAAAGTGCGAATAGTACCTCCATTTCGGTTGAATTATGCCACAACACTCAACGAGAAGCAAAAATTAGGGCAATCAACAAACTTCGAAATGAAGCAGCATGGAGAGGCCACTGGGCTTAGGAGAAGGGGGTACTCAAAACAATACATGTGCAAAGCGAAAAAATAATTTCAGCAAATTAAAACATAAAATTTATGAACAAATAACTAAGGTTATTTTGTACAACTGAAGTCTAAGCAGTTAATAGAAAAAAAAGATATAACAGTAAATTAAGGACAAAAAATCCAAGAAATTTAACCTCGAAAGAAACAACGAAATACAGTGATTTCTAAAATAACTACTAGAACCAGTGCGCTATGTTGCGTACGAAAAGATAAGAAATGAAATATGTTGAAGAGGCTGTAACAACTTGACCACCCAAGAAGTAAAGAGTGAAAGGTTCCAGTGAACGCCTTGCAGAGAGCGAACGGATACAAAATAAGAAGAATCACTACTGTACAGATCAAAGAATTTGAAATGAAACGAAACAGCAGAGGAAGAAGAACCGCTTTTGAGGGCTGAAGAACTGAACAGAATGTCATCGAAAGGGAAAAACTCGGAAAAGAGCATGTCGACTGAAAACCGCTGTATTAATGCCAGTACCACAATGAATTTTCATTTATGCTTACCAGACTCGTGACAATTTGTACATGACATTTATGTTGAACTTTCTTGGTTTCTTTTTCAAACATAAAAATATTTTTCATTCTCGAATATCAGCGAATTCAAGCTACCTACCACTAGCGGGGGTAGCAATCACAGCACAGGCCGTAACGGTATGTCTCACGTCATAGACTACGTCACTACGGACACAAGATCATGCATACAAAAATAGAGAGATCTAAATCGGACGTGTACGTCAACAAAGACAGTGGAGTATTGGACAGGAAATTTTCACAGAACAGAAATCAGAGCGAAAAATGTAATGAAATGAATGAGCAAATCACAACTGGAATTGAAAAACGAATTTCACGACCATAATGCCGAGAACTGAAAGAAAATCATTAAAAGATCGGAACTATGAATGGTCTCAACCGATGAGAATATTAAATAAAAACAAGATAGTACTGTGATGAAATATATGGGCTTGAGGTGACCAGCTTCAAGTTGAAAAAAATAATAATAATCATAGGTTCATGGCCTGCAACAAGGACTACATCGCCATCATACTCTAGTAAACACGAACAAAACTTGACCAAACCCCAAGCGAGAAATTAAACTGCCCACAATGATGTAACAATAATCTCCCTGGTTAAAACAAAAGTTTCAAGGAAGTAAAAAATCAACAGTAACGATTCAGTTCGACGTTAACGTCACGATTGCGTTAAGAGGTTCTCAGTAATAATGAAAGGAAAGTTCAATTATTATGAAATATTGTACTCAAAGGCTATGCGGAATCATCCGTGCAAATTCAATGAGGCGCATTCATTGAAAAAATAAACTCATGGCAGCAGGTCAGATTGTTAGTCGTGAGCGTATCCTTAATACGCAAACAATCAGAACACAAGGGTTTCATTTCGAGAACTGTGGAGCAAGTTACATTCGTTTGAACGATAGACGACGCTTCGTGACGAAAACGTGGGATGATCGCTGGTTACCTTGGTTGTTAAACCTGTTCCTAGTGGAAGGCACGCGCTGAAGCGGGTCTTCGATGGGGAGAGGGGCCTCTGTTTTGGGCTGAGGAGACGGGAATATATGAACAGCGACTCGCACCACAACCAATGGATGGAAGAAGACACGGGGAATGAGATACGTTCTCTATATGAAGGATATGAATGAAAAAACTGACAAAATAGAAAACGTGGAATAAGAAAAATGTTACCAACCAAATGTTAGCACGGTTACAAAATGGTCAAGAAATAAAAACAAAAACGATAAAAATGAAAAGCGAAGCGACTGCCGGACTAGCCTATACTCCACAAAGGAAATTTCTTGAAGTAACACCGTGTGACAATTAAAGCAACCATATAATATAATAATTTTATGCTAGAGAAGAAAACTAATGAAAAATCGCAAAAAAAAAAATCTGTAGAGCCGCAAACTGATGAGCTAGTGGAGAGAGTTTAAATAACTGAGCAACATCAAGAAATTCCAGCATGGACCACCCGGAACTACGGACGGGGTCAAGTTACCCTATTGAACACGGAAGCAACGGCAGATGCTGTAAAAAGCAAAAATAGAAGGCAGAAGCGGAGATAACACTCGTGCACTAGGGCCGCTGGAGCATACGATGAAGTTATCTCCCTGTCAACAAGTCCACGAGATAGAAAAAACATCTTAATTGCGTGTAACCACAGCATATAGAAAAAAGGGTAACCACAGCTATATGAGACTCTCAACTAGTGCTGCAGACTCGATGGGTACAGACAGCCATGAGAAGAATTAAGTAGTTGAAGAAGGGTGACAGAGGGAGGCTAAGGCACTGCACGTCTCAGAACATGGCCTAAATTTTAAAAAAGTGACCATAAATGTGAACAAACGAGACGAGTATTCAGAAAACATCACACTGAGAACGGAATTCAACTGATCGAGAATAATAGAAGTATATAACCTTATCTGGTTAACGTAAGGACATCCAAACAACAACAAAAATCTGACACGAACGACATCGTCTAATTCAACAACATGTCATGAAACGGAAACCAAAGGCAGAAAAAGAAACAAGTAGACAAAAACGAAGATCCAGTGTGCTAAATGAAAAGTGCTGTCATTACGACGAATACACACCAACAAGCGTGAATTACAGTGTGAAAATATGGACAATTTCATGTTGTGAGGAATCACTCAAAAATGCGCACACTTGTCAAACGTCCATTATTTTCGAAGAAATTTTCATTTCAACAATTCACATTTCTGAAGAAATTTTTCGCTGGAAACTTTCTCAAGCAATACCCAATGTTGGTTGTGAATATTTCATTTAAACGATACGGATCAATTTGAAATTGAATCCTTGTCAAAAAGCAAACGCAAATGGACGTAAGGCTTTAGGACGCCACACATGCTATAATACATCGCTTTCAAGTCCCCAATAATTACAGCCAAGTAACTTGACGGGGCACACTAAGACCCTGCGAACCACCTAGCTGATCATTATCGAAAATAAGACAAAATGGGCCTTCCTCATGAAGAACTTATCGGCCCTTTTGACGGACTGAATTTCACCTTGAAAACTCATCAGAAGTCGAGCTGACATCAACACAGTCTAAAGTTCGAAGCAACTGATCCCCCGTTCTTCAGTCCTACTTGAGTCGTGGCATGCGCGTGTGAGGTGATCCAATGCAAAATTGAGAAAATAAACGTTTAGCGTGAGAGAAAATCCAAAGGCAAGGTGAAGAATGCGTGGAGATAGTGAAGTGAAGAGCCACAGCAGACTTGTCTGAGAACACAAACCGAAGGGAGTCACGTTACCCACACCGCTGAGGTAGGGACGTCTACAGTTCTGCGTTGTCTTACTTTGCACACAGCAAATCTAGTCGTGAACGGAATTGTTAGTGAAGACTCGGAATTCATTCTAATGCTGAAAATGAGGCAAATGAGAAACGAAAGAAAATCAAAGAGCTGTATATGATGCAAGAACACTGTAAAATATGAAATGTAAGTGAAGATCATAACAGGGTAGAAGCAAGTTATAAGAACAGAGCTACAAAGGAGATTATAGAAAATCTACAGACGGCTTTCAGAGATAAAACCTGGAAAATAATGCTTAGCGCATGCAAGAAAATCTTACCTAATTAACGCCATAGCATTTACTGGTCATCATTGATCTAAAGCACAGGATATGAATTTATCATCCTCTTTGAAGGACAAGAGAATTTACACGAAATTGAAATTGAGAATCAACTTTAAAAACATGAATTTATTAGGAATATTTCCAGGCAAGGAAATGATGAAAAGCATCAGCATTTGAAGATATTGAAACTTTGTGAAATGAATGTTCAATAAACATTGAAAGGGTATTCAGAACACCCACTACTATCTTCTCTTCACTGCACTGAACACAACTCCCAAAAGTAAGCATGTGGGGCGGCTAGCAGTATTTTCAACAATCCTATGTGCACAATTTAAAAACATGAGCAGAAAAACGATGGGCCTCAACTTCTGTACAAGGTCACAAGTGGGCAAGTTAAGGGACAACATTAAAAAAATAATATAATACGGTAAAATTAGTTACGGTATAAAGTACAATTAGCAAATGGACAATGTCAAGTTAGTAAGATGGTGGTGAATAATCAAATATAACAAGAGAAAAACAGTAGTATATGTTCGTACCTACCACCATCAATCACCTCCTGGCAGTGGTGATTGGTCACCCCAGTCCAGCACCATCATCACCACCACCACCGTCATCCTCTTGCTCTACCCTACTCTCATCACTAAACGGAAAGTTTTACCTTGAAACGGAAAGTTTTACCTTGAAACAAAGCATGAGCTATGTACTGAGCATAGGCAAACTTGGCAGCAGCTACGTTAAATCGCAAGAAATTTAGGAGCGATCACAAAATCAAGGAAAATATTTGTTAAAAAAATAATTTACGTCGTTCAAAATGTCCAAGACTTAAAACCAAGCAGAGGCAGAAGAAAGATATCATCAGGAGGAAAAATCAATGGAGAGGAAAACATTGCAAAAAACTTAAAAGGGGAAAATGGCAATTCCAAAGAACGATAGGGCAGAAGAAAATAGGTTAATAGAGAAAACAAGATAACCAAGGATTAGTAGGGCGATGTTGACGTAACGTTAAATCATACGATGCACAAGTAAAACGAGTCGAACTCAAAATTTCAAAACCACCAGAACAACTAGAAAAGAACAATACAGAAACTTTATAAAAGAAAAGAAGTTAATCGCATTAGGAGAACATTACCAGGAAACGCAAAGAGCAAAACAACGAACCGATAAACTGACGTGAGTACAGCCAGCGAAGCGTCACCTTCCAAATGCCCTTTAGATTCTCGTACTAGGTTGAGGAAATCGAGCACCAAAGGTGGCAGGCAAACGCGGACGAAAATCATGCCGGAGAGCAGGAACAGCACAGCAAAATGAGTTTATCAGTACAGGATAAGGCCAATTCAGATATTTACGGACGGGTCCGATTATCATAAATGTTTACCATCAGCCAATAGACTCCAAGTAGTTCAGGTATCCGTTGACAGGAAAACTCGTTCATAATTATTATTCTGATGAGTTTTGATGTGCATTAAGCGTTTTTTAAAGGTCGCTTGGAGTTCAGATAGAGCATGATTGATTTAAAGGGACAACTGATTACGATAATGAAGCAACGTCAAATGTTAAAAGAACGTAACATTTCGATGATACAAAGAAGGGAAAGTAGTTTGCACGTCGTCATAAATAGGGGGCACGAAGAAGAGAGGAGGGGATGTCGACACTGTGTATACAACTACTAAGTTACCCATACAACCACTACAAAAGGCATACAAAATTATACATACGTGATGAAATTAAATCAAACACGAAAAACGGTAAGCTTTGGTGAAGAGTTAAACCGGTTCCATCAACTCGTTTTAAACGATACTGTACATTATTAGTTACAGAGAACGGGCGACGGCAAGAAAAACGATGCTAGAATGCTCTTGTTGCAAATTAAATTAATTGGGTAGTCACCAGATTCAAGACACGAAATAGTGCCCGCAGCACAAATTAATCGAGGTGAGATAACGAACCAACGAGAAGCATTACGGTGTGCTCAAAGAAAACTTCTAAGGAAAAGGGGGAAACCAACTAAATGAAGGCACAGAAAGGCGAGGTGATGGGTGGTGAAAAAGGATGCCGATCAAGTAACACCGTAGAAAAGATGATGCAAATGAAATGGATGAGTCATACCCATAAAATTTGCTGACACGGATGAACAAAAAGAAATTACTTTCATGAACTGCAACATGGTAATTGAGCGTGCCCATTCGTTTCTACTCCAAAATATTGGTGAGGAATTAAACTGACATCAATCGAGAGCCCGCTCACATACCACTTAAACGAACTTGAACCCAGGCTTTCTTCTCCCTCGACTCGATGGAAAACGCAAACCTCACTGAGGGCTCAACAAGCTATAGAATCCGCGCAAACGCTACCGAATCGCCGGTGAACTGTAACCGTACAAGAGGATGGATATTCTGGGCCGAAGGGTTGCAATCAAATAGGCACGAATGATTAGCAGCAAGGCCAAATGATTGAACAAACAAGATAAGAGTGACCATGATCGAACGCGCCTAATCAGCATTATCCATTTAACAAACAAGATAAGAGTGACCATGATCGAACGCGCCTAACCATTATTACCCAAAAGCTGCCCAACGCAGCTCTATAATTCCCGATCATTGAAAGTTTTATTTCTTAGTATCAAAAATTGAGCTACTCTGCTAACATAAACTTTGCATCTCTCAACCTTTGAGCTCGCACCGAGGGCCAAGCAACAATGACCACACGAGGATATTCTCTTGTTCATCAATTGTTACCCAAGGGGGAAGTTCATGTCCTTTTACGTATCAGTTCTGAGCTATTTTCAAACGTATTTCTGGACCTTTAGAACCATATATTCACAGGACAACTTAAAGCGTTATTTCAATTACTAGAGTATTCAAATTTGAATTGAGAGAAACAGAGTAACACCTCAATTCAAGTAGGCATAACATACGCAAGTGGAGAAGTGAGAACGTCTCGCTAGCAGGGCTGACGGAAAACAGAATTTACCAGCGATTTAACCTTACAACGTCCAGCGTTCCATTGATGGAACGATAAAATTAACATCGTTTCTCTTTAACTGTTATTTTTTTCCCAAATTAGGAAGAATATCTACGTAAGTGCATCATAAAATCTGAACGAATGTTTCGTTCATTTAAAAAAATTGATCCTCTCAGCGCTAATGAAAATGTAACCACGTATCAGGCCGCGATTCACACAACGACAATTCTTAATGAAATAGCCTCCTCTCCTCATCACAAGTAAACGAGACAATAAATGGAAAGAAGGCCTTCGCATTATTGAACAAGCGCGGAAACTTCACGAAAGAAGAAGATGACGTGAAATGTATAGCTTACTGAACAAGAGTATTCGATAAAAAGTCAGTTGATTGAAATTAGAGTAGTACTAGGTCAAAAGAATACTTTACTGCGAGTAATGCATAAAAAGTATATGTTACTGAACAACGAGTATTAGATAAAAGTACATAGAGTTAATTGAACTCAGAGTATTAGATGGAAAGAATGGTTAACTGCACTCGGAGTACTAGACAAAACGTCCGTCAACTTCTCACAATAGTCGCTCACTTGGCGGTAAGAAGCTCTCACTCTGCCACTGAAGCACACGAGCAAAATAAGCCAAAGGACTTGCTCCAGCAGGACCACGATGCACCCGAGATGGGACGATTTACCTTGCCACATAGTGCTATTGATGCTAAGAATGTCCTTTCTAAGCGAAGCTCAGAGCACTAGTCAAGAGTGTAGCCCATTTGGTCATGATTCAACGTCTTAAAAAATATCGCTTTTATTTTGAGACCACGTAAAAACATCGTAACTGTTTTTCACTGTACGTCAAGGGTTTACTTTTTTCCCTTCGGAACTGTGAAGAACCCTAGACCACCTTCTCCATGCGAGAAGAAATGGTCTGGGCATTTGATGAGATTGATGAGTTCTTTACTTAACCTCGTACCCAAGTAAAGCAATGGCTGCCCAACGAGAGCTGCAATAGTAAGCACAGAAATGAGCACCACAAAACCTGCCGACACTCGTACAAGAGGTCGCACGGCACCCACAAGAGGAGACCCACAGAAAGAGACTACGCTAAGAAAAGCAGTACGAACCACTTTTTATGGACACTTTTCCTTCAGAAAAATTCCTGTAGCGCATATGTTTTAAAGTTTATTTTCTAAATATTCATTTGCGTATGTTCATTCTACTCAGTTATTCAAGTGGGAAATGAATAAATTAATGTAACTTTTCTCTAAATTAAAATTTTTCAAGATAACTAGCAGAGTAATCCCCTCTAACAAACCAAAGAAAACTTATGAACGGTTCATGTGCTCTTCCGTGACAGAGATGAAGCCTCGGGACAAAGCAGGCGGCCACTCAAACACTCCACGAAAATATGAAATTTGACTATCGGATGATATTGTGAAGGATGGATACACCCAAATGTTGGAAATGATAGCTAAAGCATGATCAACGAAATGAAAAATCTTGAATGATAATTGAGGAAGCTATTTCAGTAAAAATTATATATGATAACTTTAGACGATATTTCAGCCAAAAATGTGAATCATCACTGAAGAAGATATCTCTGCTGAAAATATGAATGGTAATTGAGGAAGGTATCTCCGTACCAAGGGCGAGAGTTATGGTTGATGGCTACGTAGCGGTTGAGATACAGAACGATACACTGAACTGAGGGCAACAAAAGAGTGAAGAGGAGAAAAAACTCAGAAAAATGTAGGGCAGGTTACTGAGAAACCAAAATTCAAAGAAACTTAAACCAACTTAACCCAGACAACCAAACGATAACACACAAAAAAATTAAGAACACGTTGTAAGTATTAAAATAAAAAATAACAAACATACCGTAGGAGAGAATGGAAAACTAGGCAAAATAGAGAAGAGCGTAAAACTATGATTCTACAGCAACACGGGAAAAATATATAGTCACGATAAGGAAATAGTAAAGAGCAAGCTATATTGATTACTTGTCTGCGCGCTAGGATGGTGGTGATGATGGTTGTGGTGGTGATGGTGGCGGCACGAGTAGAAGTAGTAGTAGTAGTAGTAGTATTAATGGTTGCGGAGCTACGGTTACACACGGTTGTAGGCAAGCCAAAACCACGGCAGGGTTGCAACCAAGCCTGCTGTTAGCAACACGAGAGGGTTGCTGGTTGTCAGAGTCGTAGCGTGGTGGTGTGGAAGTTGCGTAGGTGTGAGTTTAGAGAGTACGTCTGGTGGTGGTGGAGTGGAGGGGACTTGTGGTGAGACGCGTTGCACTGTCACACGCCAGCTGAGACTGCGTGGTGAGACGCGTTGCACTGTCACACGCCAGATGAGACTGCGTGGTGAGACGCGTTGCACTGTCACACGCCAGATGAGACTGCGGAGAAGATGAAGTTCCGTGGATTGTGTCCACTTCCGTGGATTGTGTCCACTTCCGTGGATTGTGTCCACATAGCACCGAGTACAGGGTTGCCAGACGAGCACGGCAGCAGTGATGTCCCGTAAAGCCGCCGCACTGGGCACCTGTGACTAGAACAACATTTAAGCACTCGGAGCGCGTCACGACGATTACTGTAACTGAGTCAAAAACCCAACCAGCTTGCATGAATGGCCACGAGTCATCATCGTCCAACTCTTCAGCGTACGTTGAGTTTTGTTCGAAGAGCAGCGGTGATGACAGCGGAATTGATAAGCACGGGACACCAACACTGATGATCGACCGTAAAGTTCATGGATAACTCTTGGATCCAGCAACGAGAACAGCATGTTCAATAGCTAGCAGCTCTGCTTCGGTACTCTTTGATGGATAAAACTCCTAATCCGGCAGAGGATTAGCTTTCAGATCCACGTAAGAGAAACGACAGATCAACTTGTTTTTCCGGTCAAACACTAGGTCGAGTATGCTCAGATTCACCACGATGTTCTTCGGAACAGCGAGATTAGCCTCACACTGTCCGCTTCTGAGGCCGTTAGGTGAGGGTAAGATCACAATACAGATTGATCTCGCAATACAGGCTCTCGCCGAAGGTAGAGCTTGCAGAAATACAATCTCACAGACAGGAATTTACCAACACTTATCGAGGGACCACACGACAAAACGAGTTTGTTTTTCTGCTGAATTCTGCATGAAAAACTTAGAGAACACTTGCCTTCGCAGACGATTCCGTTCTATTTCCACTCAGGAGGAATTTAAAGAAAGCGAACAAATACTTGTTTTTCGCCACTTCCATACGTAAAACTTGGAACGAAGCGAATAATTTTTTTTCAATTTTCACTTTCAAAGACCAAAGCAATCCTTTTCCGAAATTCGATAAAGTTTCAAGAACTAAAACAAATTCACCATGAAGATTGCACTTATTTCAAAATTCATATAACTACTGAACACATAAGAAAATTCAATAAAACAATAAACTGAACTTTTCTGGCGAAAATTTTCCGCAGTCACTTCGATATGAACCTACCATTCAGCAACCATTTCCTTCACGTTACCGTGTGGTTCTAATGGTTCAGTTTTGTTCCCAAGAACACGATGTTCACAACACTGACCTCAGGCATAGGAGTCGAGTGAGGGCAGTGAAGCTCTAAGTGAGCGCAGTGCAGTACATCTCTATGACAACGACAACTTCCATACTTATGACGACGACGAAAAACACGCACACAGAAATATGCAACACTAACACGTTCAGTAATAATGCAAACCGCGAGGAGTACGAAAACCACTCAATCTAAAACATGCAAGAAAACGGAAAAAAGCTTCCAAACAATTCTTGGTACAGATCAAGGAAGCTGTACAAGCTTTGTCAAACGGACAACTGTGGCAACACATCCGACACGCTTGACTACTTAGGCTAATAAATTCAGTTTGCCCCCTTTCAATGCATCACTCATTAGAATATATTATACTTTATATAGATTTATATGCTATGAAACGACTGCTCAGGCATCGAAATTTTTTGCAGGGCCTAAGAGAGTTAAACATCTTCGATATGTCTATCAACAAGAGATATGAACTTCTCATATTTTATGGGATACACGTTCACATATGAATCCAGTGATTACTACGAGTACATTATTTCCCCGATATGCACTGCTCATTTCGAGTCTCATCACTGTAAATTTAATACTTCTCCATCTACGGTTATTTACGAAACGCTATGAGCATCAAAAGCTAAATTTCGCACATGAAATATTCAATCGCATGTAGTGATGGAATGAGCTACTGCATTACGGCCAAGCAATGGCGTCCTCGCACAACAGAAACCGCAGAACCTTCGATCTACGATATATTTAAGATAATAAGCATTGTGATCCATACTGAGCATTACAAGTTTCCTTCCAGAAACGAAAACCATTCTAGAGAAAAGAAGTTCTACACGAGAGGAACAGTTCTCAGCAACGTTGCATCCCATCTTCGTTCACGTCACAATTCGGAACATACTACATAGGTCCCGTTCTAAAACCATATTCTCGACATGACATCCAAGTTGAAAGAGCGCCGTCAGATGCTCATTTACATTCACAAAACTTCAATCACAAGAACACGAGGGAAACACGGTAGGTATCTCGCAGTATGAGATAGACAAAGGGGAAGGTAGAGAACAGATTGTCTTAACACATTAGGAATATAGAACGCTTCTCCATTGTACAAACGATAAATAGTTTCTCTACTTTACTCAATGAACTTGAAAGCGCCGGTCGCTTGAGCGTAGAGATGAAATCGCCGGTCTCTCCTCTGTATTTGAAATGTAAGAGAATATTTCCATTGCAGCCTAGAGCTCACCAGTTACGACAAGTCTGTCAATGCTAGAACACTGACGTCCCTCAGAAATAGAGATATAGAGCTAAAGTTGGAATCACAGCTAATGCAGAGATCGAACACGGAGAGAACACTGTCAACGAGATTACATCAATAAAAGGAATTTTCACAAGATGAAAAACAGATGCAGGTGATACGGTGAGAGCAACTCCGCAATATGTTCAATATTGAGAATTAAAAACCGAGCATCCAATTCGTGCATCTCACCAAACATGGAATGAAAGCCTCACGAACAACGGTACCGCCACACTCAAAGAATCATGACCACACACATCAGATTGGCTGCATTATTTAGAAGCCCACATCGCAGCTCGGGCTGCAACAGTCAACTTTGCAACCGACAGCTGATAATATAGATATACCTTGTGTGAATTGTGCATCCAGAAAATACGCTCATCAAACATTACCTCACACCAATTTCGCCATTAATTAGTAACTGTTACACGTTGTGGAAAACGCGAGACTAAACAAGGATTAAGAACCATTGCTGTCGACAAGTTTCGATAAGAAAACTTGAATATCGCTACCCGACACTTTCAAGAACAACACACGGCACACAAGCATATTTTCACACTTTCATCACTGATCATTTTTCAAGAAACGCAGAACACTTCCTCGTACGAAACAGTGTGCTTATCACTATGTTTTAGTTGCTTCAGAGAATCACCGATTCACACGTAGAATGCGTCACACCCGCACATTAAATCTTAAAAAACACATAATAGAAAAAATAACCTTTGCGAAATCACTGAAACTCGTATCGATAACAAATGGTCATATACAACTTATCCATCAACGTTTAATTTTTTGTTAAGTCAGCAAAAAATTCTATTGAAGCTCATCAAAAATACAGGTACACTTTTCTTGGTAAAACTCTTCAGCTGGGGGAAGCAAAGATATTCAAGCAATTCCCTCACTCCTTCAACACATCTCACAGCTCAAGAACCATCGAATGAAGAAGAGTTTGAAGAATTCCAACCCGCATTTGTATCACACACTTATTTCATTACACGTAAGAGCACCACCCAAGATTTCAAGATTTTCCTTAAACCGCATCCAGAGCTTCGCGGAGACTGTTTTGTGTCCCACACTTAATTCATTACACGTAGAAGCACCGCCCAAGATTTCAAGACTTTCCTTTAGACCGCATCCAGAGCTTCTCGCGGCGACTGAGGCGTCATGTGATCTGAGTTGTCCCTGGAACAGCCGTCCGGTTCGCTCTCCTCGATGTCGGAGCCGGCCATGGCGACCATGGCTTTCACAGATCCGTTGAACGACGAAGACGAGGGTGAACGAAGTTGAGGCGACAGCGGTCCCACGCCTTTTTGGCCAAGGTTGTATCCCCGCGGAGATAAAGCTCCGATGTCCGCCACGCGCTGGCGATCTCGAGGCGATAATGGACCGAGATCAGACGCGTTACCCCGATGACGTGTGAAGGAAGTCTCAGTTTTACTCAGTTCCAGTGGGGGCAGCGACCCGATATCCCGGCCCCCGATAGCACCCCCGTCGGGAGTCACGTGACCTGGAGCAGTGGGAGGCGAGTGCCGAGTCGAGTGTGTGGAGGTGGGTGGAAGGGAAGTCGGTTGGTACGAAAATGGGGTGTCAAGACAGTGGGATGAAGGGGAATGAGCTCGAGGAATCAACGAAATGGGAGTGTTTGCTAAAGGAGAAAGAGGAGATGAGGGATGATGGGGAGACAGGGGAGAGTTGGGAGGTAATGGAGACCGACGGGAAGGACTGAGAGGGATTGGGGAGTGGATGGTAAGGGACCGGCGACAGGGACTACGCTGAGGCTGGGGGGACCGGTGCACTGATAAGGATGAGGCGCTGGGGGAGTGGGGAGCGAGCGAGTGGGAGGACGGGGAGAGAGAAGGCGAGTGCATGTTGGGGGAGTGAGGCACAGAAGAGTGGAAAGATGCCGAGTGCTTCCGATACGACGGACGCCGGGGGTGTTGAGGAAGCGGCTGTTGCTGCTGGATGTGCTGCTGGAACAGCAGCGTGAGCTGTTCGATACTCGGCTTAGGGTGCACGCGCACTGGTGACCCGCCCTCTATCCCCTGCTGCTGCTGCTTGAGAGGCTTCAGCGTGTGGCGGCCTGATGAAGAAGGCGACAGCCGCAGGTCGTGAGGAGGTAGAGTCTCTTTGGTGGGCAGCTGAAGTGTGAGCGCCAACTGCTGTCTTGAAACTTGCGGGGAAACCCGCTTGCTGGTGCCCCCTTGTTGCAGCTGGAGCAGCTGTAGCTGCTGCTTGTGCTGTTGCAGCTGCTGCTGTTTGTGTGAAGGTAGCGGCGAGGATAGCCTGTTCTGCTTCATCATTAGGTGTTGGTGTTCTTCTGCGGACTGCTCAGGCGACGGTTGAGAGCGGCGGTAATCCGACTGAGGCGCATCAGCGCTAGTCTTGTGCCTGCGGGGCGGTATTTGCTGCACTTGATATTTCTGAAGCGACTTCGAAGAAATCTTGGGTTGATGATGTGCTGCCATTTGTTGCTGTTCTAATAGTTCTTGCTGTTCTTTGGGTGGAAATTGTTCGTGTGGTATGTAGCGATGGTGGTGATGTTGCTGTAGCTGTTGTTGGTCTAGGTGTTGTACTGGTGACGGTGGTTGTTGTGCAAGAGAATGCATGGGTTTGGAAGTGTGTTGTACCTTGCGTATCTCAGCCATAATGTCGTTAGGGTCCCGAGAGGAGGTGGTTTTCATGCTCCAAGTGAAGCGAAGCGACCGGGGTTTGATTTGCTCCTCACCGCCTCCGCGGGCCACCGATGCGCTACAAAAATTGCAACAAAACCAAGTTAGTCAAGGTATCATTTTTTACAGAGGTCACCAATTAGGACTAAAGGATCGTCCCTTGCTATCAACGACATCGTTTCGTCTAAATCAGAAGGCGAATCTGTGAAAATTTGAGATGGAAAATTATTTGTACAACATAAATCGTTCTCGATGCTCCACTTCATCAAATTTAATCATCAACGCAACTGTACAAGAAGCTCGATTTTACGAAACGTAGGTAAAAGTGTTGGTGACCGACAAAGACCCCAGATTCAAAATTACGGCACGTCTTTTATTTTAGTTTTATTTTATGGATTTAAAAAAAATATTCATTGAATTCTTTTAAATGCTTGAATAACTTCATTTCAACCATGCAGAAAACCGCCTCTACTCAAATAATTGTAATTTTAAAATACGGCAAAATTTCAAACGTCAATATCATCGATTTACCCGTAGTTTGTAAGTTATGACAGAAATGTGAGCACGACTATTTGAGCTAGAAGCCATTCGAACGATGTCATCAACGCAGGGGCCGCCCCGTACGCTGGTGGCGGTATGTACATTTGCTACTCTTAAAAGTATCCAATTCTGGGACAAATTACTTCCACACGGAAACATCGTAGCTAGTGTTTCATTCTAGATACTTACGAATCGCTTCATTTTGCGAACTGTGAGAGAGAGGCAGAGGTAGCCATATCCTGCCACTAGAGATCAGTAAACAGGTGTCTAAACCGTTCTCACCTTGTGCGGCACATAGAACTAATATGGCACTCTGACTAGTCACACCTAAATGCAGATAGATCAAAATATTGACTTTACTTGAAGAAACTACTAAAATAAAATATCAGAAATTAAAATCAATTGTGACAAGAACACAAAACTCTGCGACATCGAAAATTACGAACTTTAATTTCAATACCTTCCTCTATATACTAACAGGCACTCTGTAATACCCACTTACCTTTTGAGTGCGATAACGTACTAAAATTACTTACGGCTCTTAAATGTTACTTTCAGAAAAATAGTGAACCAACTTAAACAACCATCTTACTGCGGAGTATAAATGAATACGTTTGCCTTCAACTAATTCATGAAACCGACGAGTTTCAAGTTGCCGCTGCCAATTTCGAAAACGAATAAAATAAAAGTGATACAACAAATGTTGAATTTTGAAAATGCTAAAACTAGATTTTAGAAAATATCTCGCGATGAATTCTTCAAGCAAACCACTGTAGTATTCGCGAAACAGCTCAAATATCGAGTGTAAATTAGAGAACGCTAATTGAAAGATGACAGATATTTGAACTAGTGCACAAGCGCATCAGGTCTATCGTATACGGCTGCGGTAATCTACGTGAGAAGGAAATGACGACAGCAAGACAGGTTTACGTAACCGGTACACAAAATCCACAGCGTATTAGTGCACTAATCTTTTCGGTGGTCGGACTTAAACGTGCACTCAGAAGACCTCTCAGCTTTAAAAGAACTAAAACTCAAACGGGTGACGCTCAAGGTGAAATTGGCACGTGAAAAATAAAATACACGAGGATATTCGTCGACCAGAGCACTAAGAAATGCCGAGACCACTTTTTTGTCCTTGAATTAACTAGCTAAATTTTACATGGTGCCAACTTCATAGTGCACATCCTGAACTAGTACAGGTCATCCATCACTAACTACATTTCACATGATGCCAGCTACTAAGTGTACGGAGTGACCTTGCAGATCCTGACCAACCAAACCTCGCATGATGACGGTCATATAATGCAGAATAAAAGGTCTACGGTAGATCAGATTATGGAGTTAGGGAACATGGAAGACGACTATCATACAGACCAGATCTCAGTAAAGTAAAATAAAATATGCAAATAAATTACCACACTAACGTCGCTCATCGAGTTAATTCTTTCAAGTCTCTTCAATTTGACCATAGAATTTTCGCTCACTGGTTAATAAATGAACCACACCTAATACTACTGGGAACTAGTACTAACTAGAAGTGAAATGTAAATAATCTTCATGAAAAAGCTCAGCGGTACAACTGACATGAAGGGAGACGCACACAACTGCGGGACAACTACCCAAACACAAGTAACAAACTAAGCGTCATTACCAGTAACACACGTTGTACAGCTAGCAAAGCGCAGACTGCGATTCTGATAGCTTGCGTTCAATCTACACACCGCATTAAAACTGAACAAAAAGGCTCATGAAATAACTAGTCTTCCTCTACAGAAAGCGTTAGATTGGTTCCAGCAAACAACCACTCTATCTTTTTTGACAGCTTTTTGAAACACTTTCTGTTTGCTTATTAAGACACAAGTATTACATGCGCTATTTAATGTCGCTCAATACGGGGATGCCTTAAGGGTGGTTGTTGGCTCGAACCACTCTAGCGCTCTGACTGTATTCGTCTTTTAGTCGTTCACTATGAGAAGAAACAAGCAATTGTTCACTGCAAATGATTATCAATTACTTCTCCCATCGAAGGTTAGCTTCTCACCCCAGTTAACTCAGCCACACTGAAATTAGTGTTGCAATGGACATGTTGTCAAACGAAATACAGAAAGAGACAAAATTGACACTGACGGGCGGTTCATTGCGACGCTAAATAATAATCAGTTGAAACGCTAACTAAAACAAATCAACTTCACAAAACTAAGCCAAAATTCGATCAGAACTTACAGCATACTTATAGAAAAAGGCAAAAAATATCCTAGAAAAAACAAGAAAACTACTGGAATGAGCACCACATGCATGTATAACCTTCAACAGACTCGCAAAACGGAGATATTGAGTTAGACAAGCTACGACACAGGTGATGTGAACTCTCGCCAATTTCAATTTATTTCAATGGGAGTAATTTTGGTTGAAGGTGCCAGATACCTTGGGCAAAAGCTCATAAGAACAAATTTTTACCACTATTCAAATACAGAAACGTATTTGTATGCAATGACTTCATTCGTATTGCGAAAAAACACAACACAGCAGCATTTCCAATCATGAAATTTTGAGATACTTTTACGAAGGGTCCTAACCCCGAACTCGTAGGGAATGGGAAACGGCGCGAGTTCACACCTGTCACATCTACGCAATGACTACGTTGGTAAAAGACAGCATCGGAAGTACGTACATCTTCTCACTCCTCCTACATACATAAACGACACTCATTTGTGGCCACGCTTGCCGAGTCGAGAGAGACCGAAGAGGGCACACCTCTCGCAGCGATGTTCTTTCTGCGGTACCCGTCAGTGGTTCGTGGCCAAATTTATGGACACGAAAACAACAGTGCCAATAAGTTTCCGTGTCCAAATTTGAGGATAAGTTCCTCCCAACGCGAAGTTCCTACACCCACTTCACTGACATGAGCTCCTGATTCAATGAAGTTGACACGCTAAACGATATCTTACACATATAAATTATGAGACTGCAGGGCTTTATTCCCAGGTGCTTCTTCTGTCTCGCATTGTAAAACTAGACGTTGTTTAATCTGAGCTATAAACTGTTTAGCTTTATTTATCAGGTAATTCTGATAGCTGTTTATAGAAAGCATGTTATGCAAGTATAAGGAGACTTTTTGAACACAATTTTGCTAGTTGTACACAAAACTCAGAAGCAGCTTTCAAATTCACTCCGTACAACAATTCGTTTCTTATAAAAGACTACCTTACTTTTCTGTTGAAAAGGAAGGCACACCTAATTGGATCACGAAACACTGACGCGGCTGAGTACAGCACAAAATTAAATGGCAAATGGACACAACACGCAGTTTGCCATAACAAGTTCTGCATAAACTAGGCATTAAATTAGTTAAGTCGACACAGACTGCACGAGGGAAACTGCTGGCAGTGGCCATTGTTTTCTTAACACTTCAGCGCAGGATGGCTGTAGGCGTCCTGATAATAATTAAAAGTGTGAGCTGAGTAATTATAAGATGTGCACGAAAGAACATCGCAAGGCGTGCCCACGGCCACAATGAGCGCGGCTAGAGCTATGAAGGAACTAATCTCCAATGGACTAGTCCATGGCTCAATTACAGTCCTGAGACGCTACCCTTTAAATTCAGGGTCATCACACTCGGACGAATTATCCCGAGAAGGCCAGCGGTGCATTCAATTATCGACAGTGACTGAATGCAAGACCCACGGCCACGAATATCCCCGGCATAATTCACTAAGGGGTTCGATAAAATGACATCAGGAGCGATTCCTTAGTTGGGAACTGAACCAAGAGGGAGCGAAGTCGTTTCTTTATAGTTTCCCGTAGTTGTCATTGAGCCATAGGCTAGCAGGACAGTCAAACGACACAAGTAAGCAGGTAGCTAGCTCGGCATATGGGTAGCTAGGTGCTGCAGTGGTAGGAGTAGCAGCAGCGGTAGTGGTAGTAGTAGAAGTGGTAGAAGCAGTAGTAGCTACCAGTCAGGCAGGCACGAGCTGAGGTTTAAGTTTGGCAAACGTACCTAGGAGTCTGCCTCGGAGCGGTTTCCAACTGACTGAAAATGGAGAATACAAGCACGAGATCAAAAAATATTACATGCGTTTAGCAATCGAATGATCATCAACAACAGGCTGCTGTCGCTGATCTCAAAATTGCAAGATTGAACTGGGTATAGCGGAGAGGGACGGGATGATGAGAGTGAGATTGGGCGATATTAATTGGGTGACCTGGACGATTCTAAACTTTGCAACTCGTCAAATGAAAACAAGTCGTGTTCCCATATTTTTAATGGTCAAGAGCATAATACCGAGTATTCCCTAAAGGTAACTGTAGAAACTCGCACATGCTTTACGCTAATTATACCTAACGATTATTTTAACAAATCCTCCCAATCGACCAGTCTGCTTAAAAACCATTCATTAGTCGGAGACTGACTGGACAAGTGTTACGAAGATTGTGACTTGAAACACAAAAGGAGCGCTCAGGCTCATAAGTTTGAATTCTGATATAGTTAGGCAAGGCACGTATTGAGAAACATATTGTGCCAGTCGATGCATGGAGTTTTACTTAACTGAACCTAATCTAATAATACAGAACAATGTCTCTGTCTAGCACAGTTTGAAGACGTGAATACAATTACACTATTAATAAGGCAAACGACCACCATAAGAACGCATGAAATCTCATGAGAACAACAAATAAACACAGAGAAATAATAAATAGAAGCTGCCAAGTGGAGTTGAAATAAGAAAATAGAATACATTCGGAATGAAAATAACAAACGAAAACGAGCAAAACGGGCACACAGTGACGGATAAGACGACCAGCGCAGAGTGAACAAGATGAGAGAAGATGTTTTGACGAATCTCTTCGCTAAGAAGATAAAACATGAACGAAACAGAAGATAAAAAATGTTAGATGAAAGCCAGATACGAGGGAACCAAGCAAAATGAGCGACAAATGAGAATTCAATAATGGAAATTACAATATAATTTCAAGATTCAATGAAAAACGACCGGAACCTTTTAGCATACAGTACAAAAAAATCAATTGGAATAAACGAGAGCAGATAGAAATTACGACACAGAAACGAAGAATAAATAAATGCTGCCAACAATGAACGATCGCCAGAGCACCAGATTCCTTTGCTTGAAATGTGTACAGGGCAACATGGGAAAAAAATTTATTTGAAAAATTTTACGCGTCGTAAACCAGCATTCAATGAAGCATTGCCATTTTATGGTTCATGAAACATGCGTCCAAAATATAAATCAATAAAAGAATGGTGTGTTTCATTACCCGCATCAAATGACTTGACACATTACGGCAAACGTCGAGCATGGCAGCTAGGTTGGAATCATGAATAGGCACTTGTGAGTGCACGTACATATGATTCATGAAAAAATAATAATGGCTTGATGGCCAAACGTACTCTGTTTCTAAAGAGAAGTGGATTTAGTATATGCAATCCAATTTTCGAGCGGAAGTGCACTGCTCGATGATTTTCTGGACGTTCCCGCTCGAATTTATTCGACGGGCTCACGAATAACACGATACCTAAAATGTAGGGTAAAATGTAAAACCGCATTCACAATCACAAAAACGTGAAACGACACCGTCTGTGTCTTTAGTTGTGGCACCTAGCCAGGTTTCGGGCGTAGTCCACTCAAGCACACGGCCTACACTAATAAAATATGCCTACGTACCACTTTTCAGTTAACTTTTTAAAATAAGGTCTCTGGCACCCACATCGGCTAGCTATAATGATAGGCCAATCGTGGGCCCCTCTGCTGACATGGAGTGTCTGAGTTCATCCGTATCACTGATACGCATTGGACTGCTTTTGAAAGCAATTCCTACTGCAGGATCTTTTTGATTGGGCCCGCTATGAAGCATCCCAATTTCTGGTTTCGAAACAAAGTTATGCTAAGCATCCTCGAGAACGGAAGTTAGAGCCAGCCCCACACTCTCTCATATCCTCTCCGCTATAGCAGTTACTCGATTATTTGTGAAGAACTAACTAGCTATGGGAAAAAGATTGACACGACAAAATCAAACGGTCCATTGGCCCGTCGATTTGGTGTGAGTATGCAGAACATTCACTCGATCACAATCAAATCAAAGATAAAAAAGGAAGATCAATAGCAAGACCACAGCGTCATCTAAGTTTTCCTGCAGACGCCACATGAAGCTGTCCAACAGCTCTGCAAAAATAAAAGAGAAAACAAAAACTCCTAATGAAAACAAAATCGAAAGTCAACCCGACTGTCGTTAAAAAGAAATCAATATTGAAATAAGCAACCCCACCACGAAGAAAATAAGAGACCTGACAACGCAAACAGCAAATTAAAAGGAACGGCACCTCCTGCACTGACCCTAGACGTTTAGCTGAGTAGTCTTCTAAAAGTCACGTGCTAATAATGACTGCTGCGTGAGTGACTGCACAGATAAACTCAGCCTTTCTCCAAGGAACATCTATAATAATGGATAAATTTGCCAATTCATATATTTTATTAATTATTTTATAAATTTATCGATGGGGTGGCGAAAGTTAGAGTGGTGAGAGGTCACTTTGAGCAAACATCCTTCTGATGCCGCGATAAAAATGATTAAAAGTCCTTTATATCAAACTAGTAACGACACTGAAATGAAATTTCTATGTGAACGCACACATTGGCACGACTGAAAATAGTTTCCAAAATTTTCAGTAGAATAATATTAGCCATATTTTGCGCGGCTAAACTGTCATTGAACCACAATCAAGAAACCTGACTTTTAGTTTGATGCAGGCAGAGGAACTCCATAAATTCGCGTCAACAGGGGAATTCTCCGAAAACTTTGTGACTTATAAAAGCGATCAAGGGCAACAGCGAGGTAGACTTTTCAACGAAGGGGATGCCCCAAAAACGATACCCAACCATCAAAACCTTACAGACGCAGCACAACTGATCAACGGATCACACACACCACGTATGTCCCGAGCACACGTGCTCGTGAAATGAGACGAGAACACGAGAACGAGAACTTTCACTTCCACCGCTCATGAAGGAAACTAGGCGAGATGACCGACCGCGGAACCATCTGAAGACTACAACTGCCAAGAGATTAGCAAGACTAAAAACTGTGCCATAAAATTTGCAAAAAAGTCGACAAGAAACAGGAATGTGAAATTGAAAAAACGTCAAAAATTCGAAAGAAAAGCAAGGAGTTATCAATTCAACAGTAGAATCTTTTTCACTTGTTAAATATTGCTAAATGGACGGGCTTACTAACAATTTACGGGAACAAATTCACACAAGCCAAGTTCGTTTTTTCGTGTACTCCAGGAGGGTTGTGAGTAGGATATTTTGATGATGTAGCCTGCAAACAGTCGTGATTTGTTGGGAGTAAGAAAATGCAATACTTCCTTACTTCTTAAAGTTTCAGATCCAAGGCACTTGTCCATTGGAAACACACCTGACCTGTAGCTACTTCACAGCCTTCGTATTAGAGAATATGACAAAAGCACTGCCAAAGCACAGTTACCCTCACAGCGTTAGGGAGGGTAGGGGAACGTTATGTTGTTCGTGAAAATTCTATTTGGTGAATATCTACTAGAACAGCTAAAGCAAATTGGAAATATAAGCTATACTTCATTGCATTCAGAAAGCGAATAAGTCAGGTGTCCCACTACTCCAACTCTCACATAAAAAAATATTGCATTCTCTATTGTACCAAATTTTATAATTCAAACATGAGTAGTTGTTTTAGAGGTATTTGCAGAAGTGAGAAAAAAATCATTCATAATTACAACTACGCCAAAAATAAAGAAATCATAGGTTCCAGAGCAGTAGTATGGCATGAATAAGTGTGATATCAAGATCCCGTCTAATTACCAGAAAATTTCTAGAGCAGAAGCGACTATAGTAAAATTTCAGTTCAACTTCGTGAAATGAGAAAAAGTTACAACCACAGCTAGAAAAACAAAGAAAACTAATTCTCTTAAGAATTCGGAAGGAAAGTCCCCACTTGAAATCAGAAACCGTTTAACCTCAATAATTAGCTTCGAACGAGTGAAAGATGATTGCTTTGACATCACTGGGAGAACACAAACTAGAAGACTTGGACAAGCTTACGCTGATATTGAAAACCGCATTCGAAGGGACAGGGCAATACCGGATAATACTCTAAATCAGGGCGATCCAAAATGGTGTAACACTAGAAATGCGAATGATAATACGGTTTATTTCTAAATTTCAAATCCCTATAGCCAGCTTCAATAAAGTTTACTTAAAATGGTTTAGAATAGCCTATTCAAGCTCTAACTCATTTCTTTGGAAAGAAAACATCTATAATTAGACGATACAGCAACGTTTATTAATTCCATCCAGGTTACTTGGATGCATCTATCCTTCCAGCGTTAGCGAACTGCGATGAAGTGACAGGTCCCTAAAAACCGAGCAGATTATTTGGACCCCCAAGCAGCGCCCTTCCATAGTGTAGTTCATTACGTCATTGCTTATTTGATCACAGGACTGTGTAAAATGCAAGTTACTCGAGGTAAATAAATGTCCCAAAGCCTGTCCACTTCCCACTAGCTCGGCCTCAAGGTTAAGCTCGCCATGTCAGTTGGTATTGAAGTTCACGAGGTCCGTCTAGAACATGGGTAACAATACGGAACACGGTCACGATATTACTACTTCCCTACTCGCTATCAACACATTTGTGGTGACGGTGCTATTTAGCAGAGGTCAAACAACCTATCGGAGCGTCACACCCCTGTTATAACGGAGGGTCACGTGATAACAGGTTGTGATAAATCCTTGATATTTAGAATTAATATCTTCAGAACGTTGGTAACCCACGAAGAAAAGGAACACGTTAGGGCGCACTATGATTAAGAAATTATAACCACACCAAACTGTGCTGCGTTTGAAAGCTCTGTTGGTGAGCAGGTAGTTAATTTTGATTCAGTTTGATCCAGGTACGTTATCATGAAATCTACATTTCAAATACATCTGAAATGTGATCCATCCACAGAGCAAAGGGACATGAAACAATTATAAAACAAGGGATTATCAACTCATGCAACCAATTCGCATTAATTTACAAATCAACAGGAACGTTTGTCGGCAATTATCAATGATATTCATCAGCAGAGCCACCAGACGTCGACACCACTTCATAACTCACGGCACCAGACCTAGTGGACGCCTCATTTCTCGAGTTAAACCTTCTCAATTTCAACATTTTACGCTAAGGTAATATTAGATATCACACTACTCAAAGGTTAGTAAAAATGCAATACCGCAAAAACTTAAGTCAACTCGTTAGAAGAAGAACAATAATGAAGTTAATGAATAGAACAATTTCCAGAAGACGATAAAACAAAGATTTCAACAAACCAACGCCCGGTCAACTTGATAAAATATAATTGCATGGTCCAATGATACGCTGCAAAGTCACTCAATGAAAGCAAATGAAGAAACCGCAACAAAATAGTGCTCAGGATACTTCAAAGGGTGCGTCCCTGTTAAACCCCTGTAAGATTGTAATAGCTCTAACGAACATTAGCAACACTCAGTGCATCATTTATACACTTTCTGAGCAGATATCATAAAAATTAATGCGCACCAATAATGAGCCGCCAAGATACATATGAAGTGCAAACAGCAATAGCTTTTCAGAGATTAATCCAGAGTATGAAATATATACCAAACATAAATAGAACACAGAAATCTGACTCAGTGCTTCGCGGTGCTTGTGAACAGTGAGAAAGAAGCGCACGAGGTGCGAGCTACAACTGAGCGTACAAAGCCAAACTCTGACGTCGAGTGTACCCAACAAGGAATTAGCGACCCGCGCTCTGCCTGGCACGGGCGGTGAAAGCGTGAATCTCATGAATTAATCCATTTAGGTCCTGCACTAAATAAGCGTACCACAGACAAAATGGCGTAGTACTTTTATTGTGCAAGCATAAGGCTGCGGAAACCTGAAAATTTAGCATCTAAGTCCCACTTTTTGAAAATTTACCAGCATTTAAGTTTTTTTCTAATTTGTTGACAAGGGACTTTGGATAATTAGCGCTAAAAGTTAACCCTTTTCTTAGGTCTGGAAGGGTTAAGGTATGTAACGCATATTTTCAAAATGACGCTAAAGAACGCAATAGGACCACGGCCGGGGGACATGACAAACGTGCGTGTGAAAGTTAGCAGAATGTAGGAACAGCTGCTCACTTGAGAGCCATTTCTATCCAGTTACCACAACAATTGATAACCCGTAGGTAGTCATGGCTAAGCCATACGCTCAGCAGCCATTTAGTTTGGTAGGGCGAGAATGTTGGGCCACAAGTCTTTGAAATGACTACTATCCAAACTTAACACTGGAAGTTGAAAAATCGTGCTTCGTATTCACGTAGAAACTGTCGAGTCTATTTATTTCAAATTGAACCAAGAAAGCCGAAAGCTCAAAATTATTTATGAACTCTCAAAAACGAAGACCTAACTGTGCGAGCGTAGCTTCTGGTTTACGAGCACTAACTCAGTGTAGATCAAAGCCTAAGTAAGTGGTCACGAGGAAATGGAGGACGAAGGAAATGGTGAATCTATTCAAAAGCTCGTAAAATTTCACGTGTGAGCAGGCAAGTAGAGACACTTTGCAGGAGGAAGAGTCATCACTAGCACCACTTTTTCAATAAACCATCACGAAAAAAGAGCTGCTTAAACCGCATGGCATGCTACAACGAAGAGCTTTGAGTTGAGCAACAAAAAATAACTTCTTCATTAAAGCATTCGCATCGCTTCAGGTCTGTCACCAAAAACAAGACAAACTAAGTAAATGAAACAGCGCTCAGATGAGAAGGACAGAGAGGAAAGTCTCACCGTTTGGAGAACTTGGAAGAGATTTTGGAGAAGAAAGAAGTTCTGGTGCCGCCGGAGGCAGGCAGCACGGAGGTGTCCTGGGAGGTAAGAGGGGCGCCTAGGCCCCCCCCGTACGTGGGGTTGTTGTTGTTGGGGCGCCGGGTTTGGCCTCCGTGGAAGGTAGACCTGGTCGAAAAGTTGCGGGGGAAGGGTGAGGCTGAGGGGTTTGAGGACTGCCGGTTGTTGGGGGCAAGGGGGGACACCACGCCTGTGGATGCTTTCGTGCTGCTACTGCCGCTGCTGCCGCTGAAATGGGCCACAGCAAGGTTAGTCAGGTGCACTGTGTGAGGCCGCGCCCACAAGCGTCCAGTTCTTACACAGAACCAGAGAAGAGAGCATCGGTTACTTCTTCCTTACGACATGTAGGTTATAGAAGAATGCACGTACAGAAAATGAGCCACAGGAGGACAGTTTTATATGTGCATCAGTTTTCAAACTACGGTAAGAAATTTTATGTATTTTATTATATCTATAAACATATTTGCAAAGTACTTATTGCACAAAATTTCGGTTTAGTCACTCGAAAGGAACGCATTTAAACAACAAAATTGATACACAAAACAAACGTTTAAACTGAACAGTAACCAATCCACGTATTTGAGTTAAGCATCAATTAAAACATGTGAAAAATAAAAGAACACATGAAACTTATAAAAATTAAAATGGATACGCAAAATTATACTGCAAGACAACGAACAGAACCCCATAAGAACGGATGGCGCGAGAAACCTCCAATCGGTCCACCACCAAAACAAGGGTAAAACACACCAAGTTGAGGAACACAATAGCAAGGCGAGGGCCCAGAACGCGCTCAGGCCAGCAGCGGGGCACTCGAGGCACCCAACGAGGGAGCCCTCAAGGTACAGAATGAAGCCCATGCTGCATTTGCGCAAAGGTAGGAGATCAAATCCGAGCGTCCAGTCCTCAAAGGACGAGCCAATAATGAAATGATGAGTAGCTGCGACATAGCTATGTAAGTAACATGACCTAGGGGTGAATGGGACGGACTTTCAAGGCTGGAAATGATGAGAAGCTCCGACATAGCTATGTAAATAACGTGACCTAGGGGTGAATGGGACGGAATTTCAAGACTGGAAATGATGAGAAGCTCCGACGTTGCTGTAACATGACCTAGAGGTAAATGGGACGGACTTTCAAGACTAGTAGAGCCGCTATGCACGCAGGGGGCAGTAGCACATCGCAACTACTCGATGTGCCGTACTTCGGGGGGAGGCTGTAGAGTGCAGATCGACAAATAGAGTGTCCCAAGTTTCTGCCTATCTCTGACAGTCGTTAAGTAGTCAGGGTACAAAAACAGCGTCCGAAACGAGCCCCCTACGGAAGAGAAACGAGAGTTTACTGTGTTACTCGTTGATGTCTAAACAAATCCGGGATTTGCAGTTTCAACAAACATGGCATTTGTTGCCTAATCAATAACTGCATTAGTTGTTGGAATAACTACGCCATCCAATATTCACACAAATATAGCATTTGTCATTTGAACGATAACAGCCTTTTTCATTTAGACAAATACAGCATTTGTTGCTCGAACAACATGAATATTCTTTCCGCCCTTAGTAAGAAGCCAAAAGTCACATACGGCGAAGAAGACCAGCAGCCACCAACGTACTTCAATGTGCAGAGCCCGAGATACCCAAGGGAATACAGGTCTCCTGGGTTCATTGGAAAATAACCCCGTGGGCAGTTTATCGCAGAAAAGCGAACAGACATTGAGAGATAGATTAAATTAGATCATCAATTAGTTTAAAGCTCCTTTTCCACATAAAATGTGTTCCAAAAGAAGCGAAAAGACAACCGTTTGGGATGACTATCAAGTGCGAGAAATTTATGCACAAGGTGTGTTCCCACACAAAATCCCTTTCGCACATGAAGAACAACTTGAGATTGAAGAAAAAATTAAGTCAAGTCAGCAAAGCAGGCGTGAAAAAATGAAGAAAAGTGGACACGCAGGTCTACCTATGGCTGAGGTACTTGAACAGTGTTCGTTGGGAACGCCAGTTTCCATAGAATATGATAGACAAACCTAACCCTATAGCGTATCCAATGCCTTCTAAGAGACCCATAACATACGAATGACAACATGATCTAATCCTATCGCCTACCCTATATATGCCTCCCGCGGCGGTTGAAAGATGAAAACATAGAGTGATTTAAGTACAAAGGTATGAAATACATCGAAGATTCGATGGTCGTGTAGGGTATCACTTCCCAAGGAGGAGTGCACAGCTGCAATGAGTTACGCAATGAGTAGGAAACAAGAAGAACGAAGTAGTCAAGTCAAGCATCATACGGTTGCGGCAGCTTCACTCAGAAAATGATACGTTGATATTGAAAACTAAGAAATGCCAGGTCTCCACAACTAATATCAAAGGTCTCAACCACTTTCATACCAAACGTAAGCTTTCGCTCAATCCTGCAAAAAGCCGATAGGAAAACCACCGACAAACGCCACTTCGGAGTATGCAAACGAAAACAGGCCCTGACCAGCACAACCTTCCTAACACGTTGCCTATGGCTGAATGCATAAACCTACTCTATTCCATAAAGGGCGCCGAATTTTTAATCGGCGACACTTTCGTTCTTTGAAGTCAGACGTTTTCCAGTCAGTTTTGCTCTTCCTTTTTCTCAGCGTATAATGGTATTTATTCATTTAAATAATTCAAATACAAATGTTTTCTGTAACCGCTAACAAAATTAGTGTCGGCGGTCCGGCAAACCATTACGCAACACTGGTTTGTTGGTACGCCGGTGACCCAATACACACACAGGCAACGTGTTAGGAGGAGATCAGGGGTCCCATTTAGTCCTCTGGAATGCCCACACAGGCAAAAAGCAACCGCCCTGAGACTTCAAAGCGATAAAATTTTCNGACAAAAAATTCACAATGAACCATTACAACTGACGTGTAGTTCGAGGCAAAAGCGACTCACGTTTAGGCCGAGGCCAAGTTCACGAACATAAAAAACAATGAAACACATTTAAAATAAGTAACCAACAAAAAGACAATGAGAACTTTTATCGCGGGAAAACGGAAAGGGAGGGGGACAAAATGGAATTCATTTTACTACATACAAGATTGCGTTGGTTTACTTTACACGAGAGAATTTTACCGGACAAAGCCAGTTAAAGACGGAATTGCACCAGAGGAATTCGATTCACGCAGCTGCAGGAGGCAGTGAGCTCGAGTGGTCCTCGGTAGCCAATGTTTCTGAAGCTTTCCGACCACGACCGAGGCACGTCACTGAACTAATTCATTACTGGTGCTAAATTTCACGCTGAATTTTAGAAAAATAATGACCAGCGTTGATTGATCAAAACGCAGCTACGAAACAATTTAAAGGTTCCATCTGTGTTTTTGCTTTAAAATGCAGCAAACCCTCAGAACGAAGGTGTGGTAACTGCAACAAATGGGAAGACATGAAACAAACTATGAGGCAGAAACTAAGTCGCATCCATCTCCTGATTCGAGAGGACAAACTGACAGCTTTGGACTATTAGTGCTCTTCGAGTCAATTAGCGAGATTAGACACAGTCGCTCTTGTTTTCAAAGCATTATTAGGTGTACTAAAGAAATTTCTTGGTTAGGATACGCAATAGTGCATCGTCAGAAAGCTTCAGAAGACAGTAAAATAAGTATTTCATATAAGTTAACTTTCTACAATAAACGAATGTGACTAGTTTGGAACGGTACAAGATCTATTTTCACTAGATAAATGCACAGGAATATATGATACACTTTAACTTACAAGGAACATACTATAGCGTTTCTATGCATACTTGAGAGAAAAAGCTTACACTCTAAGCCTGACACTTCTGATCCTAATACTACATCTACGGAAGCATCAACAAGAACAGTTATTATGTACAAGGGACATCCAACATTTAATTATTAAGCCGCTCACAGAATCAATATTCTTGCTTTAATTTTAGCGTACGTATTTAGTGAGACGCAGAAAGTAATCCACTCACACAAAGTTCCCAGATAAGGTTGTAAACACGCGCTCTCTTCAGCTTGACGTATGTAAGCACCCACACACTTCTTCAAAGGAACCAACTTCCTCTTTTCATTCAATGAAGGCAAGTATTCTTTTGACCTCAAGAACAAAGATTCATAATAACATGGTTTGACCAACTCATTGAAGTTGCAATAAATGGAGTCCTAGGTAGGTGACAGCCCACAAAGTGCAACAGATAATAAGCTTAGAGCAGTTGCAGGAGTACGTGCAGCACAGAACATGCAAGCAGCAACGTGCCACTCCAAAAAGAACAGCGCGTTTTGAAGCAACGAACACGCAACGCTAGTCTCACACTGGCGCGACAATTAAAAGCAATGCAAAAGCAGACAGAAAGACGGACACTGAGGCAGCACAGACCGATGTCAGAACAAACCTTCAAGGACACGAGAAATCGAACGAACAAGAAGATACGACGCGACGCTTGCTATGTCTAACAACTGTGAAATACGAATGCCTAAAAATTCGTTCAACCAAATTCCGATGAAGACATGCTCCAGAAATATTTGTAAGAAAAAACTTCGCCGACTTGACTAACTTTTTGAATCAAACTCATGAGTACGAAGCAGTGGGCACGCTAACGGTGTCAAATCAACAAAATGCCAAGTTTTCCGAGTGCAAAAAACTACACAACGCAGTTATACGAATTCAAATTTATGAATGGCACAAAAGGCAAGAAACTTCAGCGCTTCTCACCGATGCTTCTACTTCATACGCGTCCTCTCATCTAACCTGAACTTGTGGTGCATCAAGATTGAGGCATTACCAAGAAGTAAATGAAGTGGGTCCTTTTTAATAATTGACAAGGATTTCATGAAATGATGACAAATTACAAAACCAGTTTATATTCACAGCCTAATAACAGTGTCCCAAGAAGAGATAATTGCACGTTATACCAATACATGACACTCGATATAGTTTCACGTAGTTATACAAACAGACGTAGTTATACTTTAAGAAACTGAAGTTTTTCTGTAGTATAGATTTAATGGAACCACAGATGAACCTTTCTTGAAAGTACGCACTTTGATCAAGCCATTCGATTGAAATCGTAATTCAAGAAACACTATAACGATAACGACCTAAAAATGCTACTGATACGAAATAAGCAATATTAAAATAATAAACCAACTGCACCAGGACGAATTGAGTAGATCCAACAGAACACATCACTAGAGGCGCAAGAGCTTCTCAATACAACAATTTTAGTACGCTGAACTGTACTGTAGAATGCTCTCTTAACACGTTACATTCTCATTATCGTTTGTGTTATAAGTTCTATTCAAATTACCGGCACCAGTTACGTTTCCAAGGATTCGTTTTTTAACCACTGCTGCATTAATTCATTAAGTGAGCACGCATTTAACCTTTAATAAGCTATAAACCAATACATTTATTTTTTCTCTAGATCTCGCTCACACAGCCCTCTCACGAACCAGCAGCAAAGTTCTATACAACTTCGTTAACATTCAATTTCCCCAAGTTAATTGGAAGTACTTGCAGAGATACTAGCTTCGGGGGGGACAAGTCGGGACCAAATACAGGGCAAGTCTAACACAGAAGAGAAAACAAGCGAGAAGGGACCACCTCCACTCGCAGCATTCACTATAGAGATGTACAGCACAAAAGTAACGAATGTCTTCGAGAATCGTCCCAGCGCTGTCCCAGCACTCGAATGAAAAAAGCGCTTTCCTAACCTTAAGGCAATTAAGGCCGACAGAGCAGGAGTTGTCTATTCGTGGGGAATAGACAACTGGAGAAGTGACCCGAATATCGTTTTCAGGGAAAAATGGGCACCAATACATGGGAGTACAAAAAGAGAATTGAACTCTAATGCTGTTGTAAGACAGTTGAAAAGAAAGCCGCAAGAAGTAATGCCACAAGAAAACCGTTATAAAAACAAATGATGAGGATGATACAGAGTGAAATAAAGAAGGTTTCATAAGAACTCTTTCAGAAAAACATTGCCACGAGAAAAGACAAGAATGCCAAAACATGAAATGAATTGACGAGAAAAATACAATACAATCAAAACTTGGCCAAACGCAATGATATCCAAAAAATACAAAAAATGGGAATATCAAATCGACAGAAGACAGCTATCAAAGCGGTATATAGAGAAACGATACAAAAAGAAGTACATTAGAATACAGATCCATAAGAGATTACCTAATATAAAGGCCATACAAAATACGAAAGAAATACCGGATTAAAAGAGCAAAGGATAAAAACATCATAGATCAAGAATTTAATAACGTATTAAAAGAAGAATTCATGGCGATGAAGTATGAAGACAGACGTGATTTTAATGCCGTATAAGTAATGGAAAGAACAACGCTAATATCGCGTAAAAAGGAACCACTAGCGTTGAACCAAGCAAGAAATGGTAACAAGCTCTCTAGAAAACACCAATTAGAGGGAGCATGTGTGTTTAGAACGAGGAGTCCAGAGCCGCTTAGTACAACTAGGGCACAACATGAGGCAGAATACTGCCAACAATGTTGGATTGGCTTATTGGCGAGAAATGTTTGTATAAAAACGCCACAACGTAACTTTAAAGAGCGAGAGCACGGCCGTTCAAATGCAGAATATGATGTAGGTAACATGATTCATTCAAATATAAGAGGGAAGGAATGAATTCCAGGCGCTATGAAAGTAGCAAGGAATGAGGGTACACGATGACAAGTGAAAAAGCGAACAAACGATGTGCATTGATTTCCAACTCAGTCAATGGCAGAGGGACACTGCGCTAAGGAACCTCTCTCTCCCCTGAACGAAGTGAACGCTAGCAATGCTACCCTACCGCAATTGAAAAACTATTCACTTATGCGCTCATCAAGAACAACTATATAAATTGTGATAATTCTATTCATTCGTAATTCTCTCGGTCTGCCCGCACCTTTAATACTCGCAATTTATATTTCCTAATAATTCTCATCCTTTAATTTCAGCAGTTCATTTACTCCTACCTTCCGCTCAACTTCCATGTTATCGTATGAATCTGTAAAGGCAATTAAATACAACCATTTGAGTTCCACGTATCGCAATTAAATTTTGAGAGCTTGCAACTTCGCTAAAGATTCCCTACGTGTCGAACGGCAGCTAAAAAACACTAAAAATTTAGATAATTAACGAAGCTCCCAGAAGTGTACTCAATGTCCTACGACTGCAATACGAACGTTGAATTTGCATGTGAATCTTCAGGTTTAAAAGAACTACATTCATTCAGTATAAACGTTCGTTAAATTCTCGTAACGTTTTTCCATCAACCAGCCAAGCATTGAATACTTTGACCAATATGAAACCTGCTTGTGATTATCAACACGAAGGTATTATTTAAATATTGGTTAATTATCTAATTGAAATGAATCCCGAAAAAATTAAGATAATTTTCTCGCTCTAAATTATCACAGGCTTGTTGAAAGTACATCGGACAACTGCACCTGCACAGTCCCTTGTCCTGACTTGAGCATCATCGCATCATCCAGGTAAGTTAGAAATGAATTTCAATGAGCCATTCTTTCCTCTTTTCTCCCGGACTAGAACTGGACAATTTATCGACAATTTGGTGCCCCAGCAAAGCCTGATAAAGAATTCACACAGCTCGTGGACAGAGGAGTACGAACATAAATTAGGAGAGAACAAGCGAGCCAGAATAAGAAAGACGAAGACGCGCAGCATAGCAGGCAGACGGGCAGCCTAGGCGTGCACACCGACAGGCAAGGGACACGCAACAAAAGAAATGGTGCACCACAAAAATGGCTAATGAAGAGGAGGCGAAATTTAACTCAACAAATAAAACACGAAAAAAAATCGACTCGTTAATACCAGTTCAAATGATAAAAAAAAGTGGATTGTTTTATCCCGGAGAATTTGACCCTTTGTAAGTCGTAGCGAATGAAAATATTATCATCAACTGGGTTATTCCTATAGTTGAACTTTAAACTCAAAACGAATTGCTTTCACCCGACCGAATTTTGATGAAAAATACAAGAGGAATTCACAGAAACGCATCACAGTCATAGTCTGATCACGAAAGTTAAAAACACCAATTCCGGAGAAATTTTACCAGCCAGTTTATACCGACAGAAAACCTATTAAAAACAGGATTTCCATGCATGGTGTTACCATCACGAATATCTCTATAGTGTTACGAACATTAAATTTTTGGATTCTAATCTATGACAGCGGAGTAAAAATTTTAGAAGCCCCATTTTCCAATTGTACGCTACACGCACTAAATGCTAAGTTAAAACACGAACATGAAGCGTAGGTATCGGTGAACGAGGGCTAGTTAAAACTGCTAACTAGGAATTTTAGCTATCAAAAACTGAAACTAAAGCGGAAAATCATTTTCATGGAACTAACCAGGGAACAGTAATTTAAGAGTCAAACTTGATCGAGAATTTGAGATCAAAAAGAACAATGTCGACGCACATGAGAAACTGAAGCGATAGTGAACGAACGAAAGGTATAAAAAACGAAAAATTAAAGAAACCCTTAAAAATTCACACAAAGTATAATAACAAAAATTTCAAAACAGAGTTAAAAGAAGTAGATTGGCGAATGAATGAAATAAGACTACGAAAGTTGACCATGATACTCATTTTGACATAGCGGAAAAGAAAATTAATGGATAGCAGGAATTGTTACTTTCAGTAAATAAAAAAAAAAACTCGAAGTCATACTAAACTCGCAAAGAACATGGCAATAAAAAAAACAGTCGGAATGATTGAAGGTACAAGAGTTCAGAGTAACTGGGGCAATAAGAGAAGAACAAAGGTCGTGATGCTATGCAGAAAAACAACAAACGACGTGAGCAAAATGCGCACGAGAAATGATGGCAGAAGTGGAAGAGATGAAACAAGAGGCGAACACAAGGAAAGTAAAGAGGAGGTGTGCAGCAACATAATGCACGCGGGTATTTCAAGCACCAGCATCGACGTACCCCGAGTCTTGAGAAGCTGTGCCACCACCAATATCACCATCACCACGGTTAGTGACATCACCACCACCACCATCACCGTTCTCCCTAGAGGCGTTAAGAGCGTTAGGGAACAAGCCAGAGGCGGTGTGGGGACCGTTAGGGTCCATACACGGCTGGTCGCTACTTGCGTCCGCACCCATACGGTCGGGACCCGGACCAGAGCCCGCTGATACTGACGCCGATTTGACATGGCCCCTAGCAGGAGGGGGCCCGATAAAGGGGCCCCCACTCAAAGGGCGGGG